>JAADXN010000471.1:0-22727 GCA_023337875.1 Pythium apleroticum | reverse complement strand
GTAGTCGACGACCATGGTGAGGTTGATCTTCGGGAACGCCGCGCGGAAGGCCGACGCCACGCCGTCCTGCTGGGTCGGCGTGTCGCCGCCGTGGTACACGACGAGCTTGTCGCCCTCCTTGATGGCGTCCTGGTACAGCTGGTCGATCGTCTTCGTTTCTTCACGAGTGGCGGCGTCAGTGTGAGCGGCGCTGGCGACGAGCACCGCAGCGACGGAGGCGACAAGGCGGAGAACTTGCATCTTGGTCTTGGTCTGGATCTCGGTCTTCTGCTGACTTGTTGGTGAGCTGGAAGATTGAGGAATGAGAGAGGAAGTCGGTGGCTCGCCCAAGCCCGGCGTCCGGCTGGTTCCCACGACTGCTTTCGGTGCATCTGCGGCGTACACGACAGTACTTGCGTACGGACGCTGAGGAGACACCTCATCCACGTTCCCACGGGACGACCAACACCTTCTCGAGCGGGAGATTCTGGTGCATCGACGGTCATGGGTGGATTAGTTGCATGCCATTGGCAGTGGAGATGAGCTTTCGAGCGTGATCATGCGGCAAGTATTCAGATCTAGAGTCTAGATCTGAAAGAGCTGAGACTCTGCTGTCCACGTGTCTCTAGATTCTAGACACACGTGGACAGCAGAGTCTCAGCTCTGCGTTTTGTCATGGTGTCACCGATTTACAGTGAGGTTGGAAATGGAGAGGCAGCTCCGTCTTCATGGGTCATGGCGCCCATAGAGTCAGAAAGGCGCGTGTCCAATCGGAAAGGCGCGCGGCAGTGCGTGCATCAGTCGACGCGATGAGTACGCGGAAGGAGCCAATGCGATTATCTCTCTCGTCCAGCATTGCTACAGTATTGTGCAATGGATGATACAACCAACGAGATGAGTATGTGCCTCTGTCCACCAAGATTACCCGCACCGTTGAGGCTGTCGACTTCGACAACTGTCGGTATTGTGGAATGAGTTTGTACACCAGCAGCTACCTGTACCACAGCACTGGAGTACGTTGTATGGCAGCACAGCGACAGCATCGGCGGACGATTAGCTATTGCAAGTAAGCGAAGCTTGTGAGAAGTCTTGGTGGTTGGTTGTGAAGGCTGACAAGTGGTCGCCGTCTACACCGTCGTGGAGACTGGAGCGTAAGGACGCCACGAGTACGATATCCAACACCAGAGGTCGCCTTTGTGAAGTGCTGCTTGCTGGGATTTCCGTCCCGTACGCGTTCTCGCAGGCAGCGTGGTTGCCACGATCAACGAGCGCGACTCCAGCTGTCAGGGATTAGTATCTTTCAGTGACCGCTTCGATTGCTTTTGCATGAGACAGGCGACAGTGGAGTTGGTGCGACGGAATCTGATAATCGTGCGTTTGGCGCAGCGACTACTGTATGAAAACGGGACGAGACTCGGCGTCTTCTTGGAAGCTGAGGACGCGAGGCGAACTCACAGTATTCACGGGATCCTTTGCCGAGGAGACCTGCCAGCTTCTCGACAGCCCAGGCAGCCTGGTAGCCAGACATGAGAGTACTGTGCTCATCCAGCCTCAGAACCTACATCTATATCAACCAAACGAGAAGCGACCAATCTCGGTCTCTCGTTGATGCTATTTTTGCTGGATCAAAACGGACTCCTCAATGACCATAGACAATCGTTATCGTCGCTGCCGGCGCCATGAACCCGCTTCGGCGATGCTGGCAGCACTACCAGAATACGTTGCGCGCGGAGTGTTCGCCCCAGCGGCTCATCCAACTCAAGCGTTACGCCATCACTAATGCCACGTCTCCGTTTCGGGTGCTGTTCGTATTGGCGCTGACGCCACTGCCGGCGCTGGCTTCTATGACGCTGATCGACACGATACCTTTGACTGCTCCGTCGATGGGGATCTCCCACAGCCTCACGACTTGGATTCGAGCCTGGATCGCAGCCGTGTACATCTCCACGCTGCTGCTCGTCCAGCTCCACTGCATGGTACCCGACGTCACCATCCGCTTCGTGCCAGGGCTGTTCGTGGCCACCACCATCTCAGCAGGGACAGTGGTGTTCGACATTTTGCTTGCGAGCCAAATCGGATACCCGCTTCCGTTCACTTTCAATTGCGGCTCGGTAATGTTCGTGGTGCTTTTTTGCGCTGGGATATGCGTTTTGGTTGGTCCGGACCAACTGAGACGGCGAGAAATGCGCCGCAATTTGCTCAAGTTCTTCCTCGTGATCAGCGTGCAACTCACGCTCACACTCATCTATCCGCTCTTCAACGTCGCGTTTGTTTCCGTCGGGAGGCGCGCCCAAATGGCGATGGCGCTATGTCTACCCGCGACCAAGCTCATGCTCAAGCTCTCTCTCGCGACTGTGATGAAGCCTCTGCCTGACCTGAAGCCTCGCTTTGTGATCCTGAATGTCGAAGTTTTTCATGCGCTTTTCATCTCGCTGTGCATGCAGAGCGCGTCGTCCAGCGTGACGACAGCGCTGCTCATCACCCTTGATGTGTGCAATTCCACGTACGCCATGTACAAGATCCAGCAGAGAGCAGCCAAACTGGAGGCGATCATGTCCTCGGCTCGCCGAAGACGTAGTTCACATCCGACGACAACGGACACGGTAGCGCCCGAACTGACGCCATCAAGAATATCCCCTCCCATCATGGACGCGGTGCTATACTTTCTCCGGGATCCGAAAACGCACTCAGCCGTCCTCGCGCGTCAGCTTCGCCCGATCGGTCTGCAGTCTCTCCAAGCGGTCTTTCCAGCAGACCAACAGGCAATTGCGACACCAAACAGCGCAGTTGCACCACTGCAGTTGCAAAGTATCACGTTGAAGCTCACTCCGTCGGATACAGCGCTTCTCGACTCGATGTCCGAGACACAACGAGTCACAGTCGTGAACCAGGGCCTGGACTTGCTGCTGGGAACCGAGTCGTTGATGCTCGCCGAGTACGTTGAGGTCGTCGTGCCGGTCATCTACAGTTTGTACCTCAGCGTGCTTTTTTACCTGCCCAACCGCATGTACTACCTGCAGCTCAAACACCTCACCAAGGCGAGTCTGCAGGCGACGATTACCAATGTCATGGTCTACGCGCTGCTGGAGCTGCTCACATTTCTCCCATTGGACGCGATTCTTCGACGACGCCTTGGTTTTCGACCGATCCACCAGCTTGCATTCGTGCTTGACCATGACTGGTGGCTCGTCCAAGCCAAGCTCACGATCTGGCTCGTGTACATGATGCACTCGTCACTCGAACAGTTCGGTGAGTGCGTCCTCCTAGCCACACTTACCATTCAACTCACCTCGCAGATACGATGTATGATCATGTTGCTTTTGGCCCTAGGCGTCGACTTCACGTTCAAGCTTGCTTGGTTGAAGAAGACAGCGCCTACAACTTGACCGATGACCGCAGCAAAAGTTTTCGTGAGTCAATAAATAATATTTGCAGTATGTCAAGCTGGAGTTTCCTTTGCGTTCGCCTTCACTGGAAGCCGCTCACGATATCCCCGTGAAGGTAACCGACGTGCTTGCCGCCCCATGTGAGCGGGATGTCGAAAGGGATCGGCACTCGTCCTTCGTCGTTGGCTCCGTCGGCATTCGACGTGAAGAGATCTGGCTGATCGATGCACAATATTCCTTGGCCACCTTGTCCTTTCAAACCGCTGTCAACGTGAATAGCGACGTGGAGGACGCCGTTCACAGGCTTCATGATCGCGGAATGGCTCACTCCGTGGGCAGCAGCATCTCGCCAAGAGACTGTTCGGGAGTTCGTATACGCGAGCGATGCTTCTTCTGACTCACCATCTCGAGACGTCGACAAAAAACCCTTCTGGACTGCGTGTGCGACCTCGTACACCTTGCGCTGTAAGGCGTAGACATCCTCCGACGGAAGAGGGAACACTGTGGAGATCTTTGACGGCTCGACTGGCACTAGCTCGACCTGGGGGGTATCGAGAGAGTCTCTTCTGCCTCGATGCGATCCTTGTGACCGAGACTCCAACAACCGCGTGGACATGGCGCGCCTTGAGTTCGTCTCCGACACGAGCGTTGGGGAAGATCCGAGTGACAAGTTGGTGTAGACTTGATCGGCATCGAGGGATGGAGAGCGAAGGCGCCGCAACGGATTCATGATGCTCTGGCGCTGAATGGGCTGGTAAGTCCACATGTTCACATCGAGATTGATGAGCTTGACCTTGAACTCGTGGATATCTGTCTTGTCGCGTATCGCGACGTTGCCTGCTTGGACGTCGGTCAAACTGGCCTCGTTGTTTTTGTACGCAAAAAAACGATCGACTTCGAGCTCGTATTCGCTGCAAACAGGCTTGTGGCAGGAGGTCACCACCTCCTCGCACGGCCAGTACCCAACATTGCGAATGCGCTTGCGTGTGTCGGGTAGTGAGTGGAGCAGAACTCGATCCATGTACGCAGGTTTACCTTCTGTGGCATCACCGTAGAACTCCTTCGTGCTCGTCTCGGAACGCATGAGGAAAGGCGCGGCGATTCCAGTTCTGCGAGGGTACGACGGCAAAAAGGAAATGGCAGGCTCCTCAAACCCAGCCAGCACTTCCCGCGCTTCCATCGCAACGCGTAGCTCGTCATGCTGCGTCAGGTCTTGCCAGTTGGTGTGGGAATACTCCGCCGTAAATCGAGACCTTGCAAGGGACGCGCCCACGGCTCTGCTGCGATTGTGAGGACTCGGCATAGGGGAGTACGAATCCTTCACATTCTTCAGCAACGAGCCATTACGAAGAGCACGTTCGTTAGGCCGAGGACTGGTCGCAGGAAGAATGCGGTCCAAGAAACTGAGCCAGGCCGACTGGGATCCCGCAGATGATTTCGGCTCATGATCCCGAGCTTCGTCCCCGTTGATCGACACAACCACGCCAGTAGCATCTTCTCGACGGCCGGTGGATTGCGATGGCGACTGAAGCTCCGTGAACGACAAGCCGTCGTCGTTTGATGTGTACAGAATGTCATACTCGCCGTCATCACCTTCTGTCGCCTGTGAGGTCGTGCTGGTTCTCGCGTGCGAGAAACGGCTCACTCCGTCACTCGTCGAGTTTATCGTGTAGTCGGTATGGGTGGAGAATCCCTTCGACGAATCCTCTCGGCTCTGCAGCTTGGCTTGGGTTGCTGTATCCGTCGCCCGCTTGAGACATTCAGCCTTGTATGCTCGGTCCATCGTCGACACGAGTTCTGGATGCGGCTGAGCAATGCCGAAGTTGAGGTTTCCCGACAGAAACGTGTGGTGATACAGATGCGGGAACTCGACAGTTGATCGATCTGCGCCCATCGAAAAGGATCGAAGGAGGCTTGTCGTGGCTGCGATCTTGCTGTGGACAGTAGACTTTTGCTGTGGTCGACCAGGCGCGGACGGGTTTCCAGAACCCGTGTCAAGGTTACACGACACGAACGCGATTGATGAGTCGAAGTACCGAATAGGGACACCAACCACGTCGCGATTGCTTTTCCATTGGGCCCATTGCCGCCTGTCTTCGGTCTTGCACTGAAAGTTCCCGCTGACGACATCACTGTTGTTCACAAAAATCATTTGACAGATGGAAGCCTACATAGTCGAGCAATCACACGTCAGAAACAGAAAGCCATTGCAACCTGTCGCGATGAACACGTACGTCTTCGAGATCTCCTCGCAGCAGACTTCCGGCTACTGAGGATATCGAACGGTAGCCCATCGGGAAGTTGACTCGCATCAAGTATTCACGGACAGCTTGCTCGACCAACTGAATGCCCATGCAATGCTGAAGATTGAAGACGTAGACGTCTTTTCCGGCCGGAATCCAGTCATTCTACAGCCCGAACAACGAATAAGGTCAGCCGATCGATCTCAGTTCCATCACAGGCTAAACCGAGGAACTCACCAGGTTTGATGGAAGGGGACCCCAGTTCATGTCGAACGTCGTGATAAAAATGGTGGCGATGCCGACTTGAAGATGGTGGAGCCGCACATCCAATCCCGTCCGTGCGGCAGACTCCTCGACAGATTTACTGGGCTTGAGCGAATTTCTCTCACCGTAGTGATGGCGTTGTCGAAGTATCCGGCGCATGAGCCACACGTGGAATTTGCCGTAGATGACTGCGTTCACGAATCCTTGGATCGAGACGATGCACACATGCAGCATCTGCAGCGTGAAATCGTGGCCACCCGTCGCCCATGAGTAGACTCTGTTGACGACTGGCGGCGTCCAGCTGAAGATGAACGCGATGATGTAGATGGTGAGCGTCTGCACGACGCTCTTGTATGCTATCCGTGCGTCCGCGTTGTCCACGCCCTCGAGTCTCCGACGCACGTTCATCTTGACAAGCGCGAGCAGCACGGCCATCGCGACGGCCAGAGCGACGATCCAGATGTACAGACTGCACAGCTTCCAGTACAGCTCACGGGTGGGGTTGTTGGGGATCGTGATCCAACACCAAATCGTGGCGTCACCGTAGACGCCATCTACAAATTGGGGTACACAACATCAGAACTCGAGAAGATCAGTCAAAGGCGAACATCAATCACGTACATCCGAGCGCCATTCCAGTGATGGTAGTCGCGAACATCAGCGTGCCGATGATGTACCACTTGATGGTTTTGGTAAGTCGCTGCTGGTCTTCGCCCAAACAGACCCACCGGTACAAGTTGAACGCCATCAAGAAGTTCCACATGATCGCCGACGTATCACTGAACGAGATCGCTACAAGCGCCACAGCACGAACGATTCCATCAGAATCCACCACAGCAATCACTGCACCAGTCCTTCATGCGACGCACCGAACGCCTGCAGCTCGCACACACCCGTCACTGGCTCGCCCTTGCGCTGGTCGAACGAGCTCGGCGGCAAGTCGCCAAACGCTCGCCCCAGCGCGCCCAGCAGATCCTACGCACCAGCCCATCATTAGCTCGTGTCTTCAACATCATTTCCGCGAACATCAAAGCCGAGACAACGTACAAACCACGCGAGCACGTGGATCAGTTCCTGCGTGACGTCGACGCGCCGCCGCGCCGCGCTAGCGCGCGCCTTGCAACAGCGCACGTACCAGTACCTGCCCAGGATATACACGCAGCCGATGATGGAGAGCCCCGAGCATGCCGCCGCAGTCGCCGACAGCCACACGCGACGCCGGTGGTCGCCCACCATGATGTCGTCTCCTTCAATTTTGATCTGCGGGGGAGTGCGCGCTCCGAGGAACGCGGCGGAATGATGGTCAGGGAAAGATGCGCCGCCGCCGCTACAGTATGCGGGAAGCCAAAGTTGGCGTTTTGTTGGTGTTCTGTTGGCGTTTTGTTGGCGATATGCCGACGGTCGAGCTTTCGCGTTCTCTCAAGCGTCCCGCGTCCGTCGCACCGGCACACTCGGCACAGTCGGCTTCCCGTCACACAGCCGGCTTTGACAAGCACGTGTCGATTCATCGGGTATAGTTTGTCACAGTATCACGCTAAAACGTAAACCAATCACAGCCAAACTCATCCAAATTCATGAGGTTTCATTGGCTATAAATAAAACATTACTTCCTTCAGAATCTATTCATACAGGTTCGGACAAGGGCCAAGATGTCAGTCGCCCGTGTGGCAGGCGATTGGCTGGAAATGCAACTTGCATTGCGAACTTCAAGTCCATCCCATCACCATGGATCCCTGGGCCATGGTGATCGCAGAATGCTCTTCTGTTTCGAACCTACAGTACGAAGGAGGAAGACCTCAACTACAGTGCAACATCAAAAATGGCGGTGGGTGGTTAATGCAAAATGAAAAACGTCTTTATTACAGCGCTGCGTATGTCGCCACGGAGGTCATGATGAGCAAGGCAGCCCCAGGAAGCGAGGCCGCGCCTGATGAGGGTGCGGGCGTCGTCGTGGGTGCGGATATGGAAGCCGGCGCCTTGGTGGTGTTCATTGTCGTTGGTGTTGGCGTCGTGGCGGTGGTGTTGGTAGTGGTCGTGTTGGTGCTTTCGGTAGGTGCGGTTTCGTTGCTGGTCGCCATGGAGCCTGCTGGCGCCGCCTCCTCCGTGTCGATCGCGAGCACCTTGATCATACCGGTCCACGGCTGCTCAAATACGATCACAGTGTAGTCCGTGGGCACGCAATTGGCGCTGCCGTCAGCACACTCTCCCGTGCTGGCCACGCCGGCCGCGGTCTTGCAGCCTTCCACGCTATACTTGTACTTGACCCCCGACACGACCTGGCTCACGATCGAGTGGATCTCCAAGAAGCACAGACGCGTCGTCACCGACTCGTCATAAAAGTCATTGGTCGAGAGCGCCTTCGTCAGGAGCTGGGTCTCGTTCTGACCGATCTCGACCGGATCCCAGGCACCGATGTTGTCGGCCGCCCTCGCACTCGTGCTCAGCACTGCGGCAGCCAAGAATGCGCTCTTCAGAATCGATCGCACACTCATCTTGGTGTGTTGGCTTGCACTGGAGATCGCAGCTTTGATAATGGGGCCCATGGCAGGTGTGCTTGATGTTCGCTTTTTTATGCTTGATGCTGGTCTCCTCCGTAAAGGCGCCACCACCTGAGTTTCATTGAATGGACCCAACTTTTACACGGACACCTGGTCTCCATCTGATGGATCACTCCATCAAACGTCCTGGTTCTCCGTGTTATGGAGATCAATCAATCAAGATGAATCCAGTGGCCTGCACTGTATCGCCTTTATGGCTCCGATTACCACTTCAATTCAAAGCCTTCGTAGTGGAAAAACTTGCCCGAGTCCTGGAGCCCCACACGGTCAAGGATCGTCGTCAGGTACTGGATACTCTGCTCGGGGGTGATGTCCCCTACGCCGCTTGACATCTCAGTGGACACGTAACCCGGGTGAAGCATCACAATGCCGATCTTGTCTTGCGCCAGATCCTTCGAGAGGCTCGTACTGATCATGTTGAGTGCGGTTTTAGAAGCGCGGTATCCGATGTACCCGCCGCTCTCATTCAGCTCGACACTTCCCATACGCGAGGTGATTTGCGCGACCATCGCATGGCCGTTCGCCTGCGCGGCCAGCTTCAGGTTCGGAAGCAGAGCACGCGTCGTGAGGAATGGCCCGACCGCGTTGATTTCAAACTGCTGCATGATGTCGGCCTTGGTCGAGTTGGCGACGCCATTCGACGTCAGCACGCCTGCGTTGTTGATGACGAGATCGATCGGAACACCTTCCAGCTCACGCGCTGCATACAGAATGGAGTTGTCGTCGGCGGCGTCGAGAGCGACCGTCTGCCACGGCGCCAACGCCTTCAACTACGCAAGTGGACATGAGTTTTCTACCGATTCCGAGGAAATTGGGAGCATATTTCTCCTCACCTTCTCAACTGAAGCGAGATTACGAGCCGTGCCGATGACGCGCCATCCCGCCTTCACATAGTGCTCCGTGAACTGCAGCCCCAAGCCGCGACTCGCGCCTGTGATCAACACTGTCTTCTTTGTGCAGCAATGGCGCTGAACACAGAACGCCAATAGCTGTCCCTCGCTGCAGGAAGGAAACGAGGGGCGAGATGGGTGCGAATTCCCGCGTTTCGAGAAAGACACGGGATCTGGCCGAAGGAAGATCGTCTGTGTTGAAGATGAGAGCGCGGGGATATGGACGTCTGAGGCGCTGTATGCGCTGTGGGAGGCCACGCGAGGGTCATCGGTATGGATGCTCACTAAACACCGTAATCGCTACTTGTGTTTTCAGAGGCAACGCAGTCAGTTCGGAATTCGTTCTCAGGTTGCACGTCGAAGAAAAAGAGAGACCCGCGCAATCCAGTGCTGTCAGTACCGAACGCTGGGATGGGATGCGCCGAGTTCTTCGAACCATGACGGCACTGTACTCGATCCGCAGTCAGTACAACATCAAACTCTGCCTCAGCCTCAGCCACTGGAGACGGCCCCATGCGGGCGCCTTCAGGAACGTCTTCGGAATGACTCGATCTGTGGGCCTCACATCGGCTTTAGCCGCCGAACCGAGACACGCCAAAGACCAGGCAAGGAGCTCTACAACCCACGCTCATAGTTGGTGCGCGGAAGCCGCTCGTCGACGCCAGACCGAATGACGAGATGGCCGACATCCAGACACTGACGAGTCCCCAGCAAACCGAGCCGTCGTCGCCGTGCTGTGCAGAGTGTGGTGTTTCTGCCACAGATTCCACGCTGGAGTCGGACGAAGACAGCCAGCTTTACTGCGCCGAGTGCTGGGAAACCTACTACGGCACGCTCATCGCCGCCTCCGAGTCTCTCATTGAATTCGCATCAGCATTCCGAGCAGCTTCCACCGATCTATCGCCTTGGACGCCATCACCACTGCCGGTGTATCCAGACCAATACCTGCAGTCGTTGTTTGAGGACGACTTCGATCTCGGAAGCGCGGCAACGAGCGACTGCGTAGTCGTGCCGATACTCGACTATTGCAGTGAGTGCGGCACGTCCGCAACCGAGTCGAAGCTAGAGGCCGACGAAGACGGGCAGTACTACTGCACAGAATGCTGGGAATTGCACTACAGCGCTCTGAATGTCGTCGCGGAGCTTGCTGAAGACGAGGAGGAACTGCCGGCGCCACTACCAGCTTCAACTCCGCCGATGGCCCGCTCGGATTCGATGCCGTCGTTGATAGACTTGCCAAGTGAGGAGCCCATCACGGTTGTCGTTCCGTCCACGCAGTGTTGCGTCGAGTGTGGGGCGTCAGAAAGAGAGTCGAAACTGGTACTGGACGATGATGGGGAGTACTATTGCACGGACTGCTGGGACGACTTCCTGAGCATTCCGAGTGCGGACACGGGAGCAGGTTCGGAGGCCCTCTGGCTGCCTGATTAAGGACTTGTGTGCCACCTCAGGTTCATTACAGCCGGGAAGATAATCGATAGTAACTGACTGATTGATCAGTGATGAATGAGATCTGTTGCAGTGCGGTGATGCTTTGATCTGATGATGTCACGGCCATGCCTCCCGATCTGATGCGACCTTCGCATAACGCGGCCAACTCCCTCGTGACCTTGCGCGGCTTCTCCCGCAGCAGTCTCTGATTTGTCGCTCTATCATCTCTCCGTTCCTGATTGATACTGTACTCTCTGCACCGGAAAGGGACATGCACACGCAACGCCCTTCCCATCCTTGTGCGGGAAGATGCGTTTGCCAGCGGAGCGTGACTTCCACGTGCGTGCACTTGTGCTTCCCCAGGCGACAGGCCCAACGGGACAACGTCGCGTCCTTCCCGCTTCCCTCCGCAGGCCTCCCCGACGCAGAGCCCGTGCTTCTCATTCCCCATTTCTCCGCCGAGGTTGCTCCACGATGCGCTCCTTCGTGCTGATGTTCGCTGCTGCTCTGGCGGCGGCGCTCGTGTCTGCTCGACCGGCCGCGCTTGCGTCGCTGTCTGAAAGTGACGTCGCCACACTCCGTGCGGAGCTCGCAGCCTGGAAGACGAGCGTTGCAGGCCAAAATGCCCAGCAGCAGGGGTTCATCCCTGACGGAAGCGAAGAGGACCTGTTGGCTCGCTTCGCAAGCGCCAAGGCCGCCGTCGAGAAGCTCCAGCAGGCGCAGCCCGACGCCGAGTTCTCGCTCGACACGCCTTACGTGTTGCTCACTGTCGAGGAGTTCGCCGACCGAACGCTGATCAAGTCTTCGCCGGTCTCGCCTGCCAAAACCACGACCACTCCGTCGACTGTGGTTAGTACGGTCAACACGACCACGAACAAACCCTCTCGGTCCTCCGTTTCCCTTGCTTCGGTGTCCATTCTCGCTGACTCGGCGGACGTCGACTGGCAGCGGTACGGCTGCGTGACGACAGCGCAGCACCAAGGCCTGTGCAACGCTGGCTGGGCGTTTGCCGCCATCAGCTCCATTGAGACCAACTACTGCATCCGCTCATCGTCGCGTAAGCTCCACGACCTGTCGGAGCAAGACATTCTGACCTGCGGCACTACGACGAGCTGTTCGAACGGCCTCGCGTACCAGGCTTTTAACTGGATTGCCGATCTGAACGGTGGCTCCGTGTGCACGGAGGCATCACTTCCGTACGAGCGCGCAGACCCAGAGCCCATGCCTTGCAAGCGCGTTGACGACCCGAACGTATGGTGCGAGAAGCCTGATCTCCAGGTCGCGTCCTATGTCCAGAAGCGTTTCCCTGACCACAGGGAGTTGGAAGCGGTTGTCCGTGAACGCTCGGTGACCGCCATCATCAACCCGTGCCAGGCCTTCATATACTACAAGAGCGGTATCCTGCGTGGTGACCAGGGCGCGTGCCCCACACCAACGACCTTGGTCGGCTACCACGGCTACGACCACGTTCTCATCGTCGGCTACGGTACGCGGGATGGCGTCCCATACTGGAAGATTAAGAGCTCCAACCAGGGGATTCATTGGGGAGACCAAGGGTTCGCCTACGTTGAGCGTGGCTACCAGGGCGACGTGTACGGTGCCGCCGGTATCGAGTCGTGGATCGCGTACCCGGTGTTCCGGTCGGAGGTGCCTGCTTCGTTTGAAAGCAACCGCGTGCTCGGGCCTCGCTACGGTGTTGAGATTCAGGGCGATACCGTCTCGACAGCGCCGCTTCAACTGTACACACCGAGCGAGTGCGCGACGAGGTGTCGTCGCGAGCCAAGCTGCAAGGCGTACAACTGGGTTGGCAGCAGCAACGAGTGTGTCTTGAAGTCGAGTATCTGGGGTGAACGTCGTATCCCACTGAACGGCGGGTCCCTGTCAGCGGCAGCAGGAGTCGTCGTCCCCAAGCAGGAGATGCTCAACGGGTACTGTCTGAACCCCGAGCTCAACGTCGACTACCCGGGCAACGATCTGTACCACACGCTGGCCGCGTCGACAGGCGAGTGCTGCGATATGTGCTTCAGCATGGATCAGTGCAACGCCTACACGTGGACCCCGTACCACGGCGGCTCGTGCTTCCTCAAGTCACAGCGTGCCGTCAAGCCCCAGGCTCAGGCGCCTGCACCTGATGGCTCTGCGTACGCGCGCTCCGGTGTCGTGTACAAATGCCAGGCGCTCCAGTTCAACACGGATTTCCAGGGCGTCGACTTCATCAACCTGCCAGCAAGTGGCCCGATGGACTGCTGCGGCGTGTGTCGAAGCTTCACGCAGAGCTGCGCCGGATTCACGTGGACCGACTACAATGGCGGCACGTGCTGGCTCAAGAGAAGCGTGTCCGGCAGCGTGAGTTCGTCCGGAGCGTTCTCTGCTATCGTGTAGATGCTGCAGTCAAGCGTCCAGTAGAAAAGCAAGGCGAAGTGTGCATATTAACGTTGAATGAAGCAGAGAGAAAGTTCACGTGGTGGCTAAGACTGGAGGCAGTGCCTCGGCGCTTGGGAAGAGCAGCGTCGCGAAGACAGGGTAGTGGTCCGACGGGTAGCGTCCATCCCAGGCCTCCGTGATCACCTCCATCACCGGCGTCGGTAGCGGCGGTCGCGACAGGATAAAGTCGATGTGGTTCGCTGCCACGTGGTTGAGCTGGTCCATCGCAGGGTCGTGCCAGTCGTCGTGGCGGACAGTGTCGTACTTTGGCCCTTGGAACTCGTGGAACGTACACGAAATGTTGCCGATCCGGTGGTCCGCCGCTGGCCACGAGTCCTGGAGGTGGGGTCCTTCGGCCTCGGCAGTCAGGTACTTGTACACGTTCGACGGGCGGAACGTGTTGAAGTCGCCCGTCATCAGCAGCGGCGTGTGCTCTGGCAGCGCGTCCCGCTTCAAGACCTTCTGCATTTCGTGCCACACGACCTTGGCGCCTTCGTACCGCGCAACAGGTCCTTCGCTATCCAGGTGTGTGTTCACATAGTAGAACTCCTGCTGCGTCGCTCGTAGCCGGAAGCGAGCCCACGTCGCGATGCGGACGCAGGCCGCGTCCCAGCCCTTGGAGCCTGGCACGTACGGAGTCGGCGACAGCCAGAACGTGCTGCCGTCCAGCTTCTCTACCACGGTCGAGTCGTAGAAGATCTGCACGTGCTCGCCGTTGGGCTCGCGCGCCTCACCGAACCGCTCGTAGGGCCGAGCGAGTAGCTTCTGGAGCTCCTCGAGTTGCTGCGCCAGCCCTTCTTGCGTCCCAAACACCGCAGGAACGTACCGGTTGATGATATCGCCGGCGTGGGCGCGGCGAAACTGCCAACTATTGGCGCCGTCCTTGGCCGTGCCGTAGCGCAAGTTGAACGTCATGATGCGGAGTGGGAACACGTCCTTGACGACCCGCGTGACCACGGCGTCGCCAGCCACGCCGGCATCATGCTGCGCCTGACGCGCGGCGCTGATCGCCTCACTGACGCCACTCATACCGTGCATTGCGCGTCCGTAGATCGAAATGCCAGCGACGATACCGACGCAGAAAGTGATGGCCACGAGCAGATACAAGCCGAGTCGCGATGACTTGAGACCGCCACTGCGGACGCTGTACTTGGACGGGGACGCTGGTCTCAGCGACGGCCGGTCGGACAGCAGCGACTGCGTCTGGCCGCTGTCGTCGTAGTCGTAGTCGTCGTTGTCGCTGTCCGCGCGGGTGCGGCGAGCGAACGGGTTCTGCGCCGACAGGTCCAGCTTCTTCGCCGTCATCTTCGTTGGTGGAAAGAAGGAAGTGATGGTTTCTCCACGACTAAGTACGGATCCGATGGATGCGTACTTACCAGCATGGGGACTCCACGGCTCAAGTTGAAGCTCAACCAAGCTCTGCCATCACATTGCGATTCGCCAAGCGACTATGCGTGCAATGGGTGCGTTGTATGCGAGACTGATCGCCAGCGCTAGTCAACCACTGTAGTTGTGTAGTTGCGAGCTCTCTACAAAATTTGGGCGCCTCATATTGACGCCCTCCCGCACTTCTAAACCCACATCCAATTTGGAGTTCGACAGTGGTAGCGGAGTGCAGGTTATGCAATGCAGTAAGCCGCCGTTGACAGTGCAAACTGGTCAATCCCACGTCTAGTGTGGCGTCACAGATCCATTGATGCCGCAATTGGTTGTCCCAGCCAGGTCCATTGATGGTACTGTTCCGAACCTCTCAGGCACTCGGCGCTGTCTCCACTCCTTCCTCATTTCCAAATCTTCCAAGTGTCAGCTACACTATTCTGTATCTCTCCAGGCCCAGCGCCCCCCAATGGCCCGCATTATCGCCTTCGTCGCCCTCGCTGCGGCAACCGTCGTTGCGGCTTCGGCTGATACCGCGCCAACGACCGCCCCGGCCCCAACGACGGTAGCGCCAGGAGACTTCCAAACCATCCCTGTCGATGCCAACGTGACGGCTCTGCTCACGAACGCACTCGCGAACGATAGCAAGTACGCCCCGGAGGTCAAGACACGCCTCTGCTACTCGGACATTCTCCGTGTCCAGCGCCAGGTTGTTGCCGGGTACAACACTCGCTACCACGTCACTGGCTGCGAAGTTGCCACTGGCAAGGCTGGTGGTGGCAAGTGCCTTAGCTCGATTAACTGCGCGCCAAGCGGCTTCATGGTCAGCATTTTCACGCGTACGTGGGATGGGTTTGAGCAGATCAGGACGATCGAGAAGGAGTCGAGTGGAACGCCGAGCCCATTGCCAAGACCATCGTGCGGTAACTAGGGTGACGTCAAGGAAGCTTCTCGTTTCCTTTACAAGCCCAGGCCTTGTCCCAATGAACAAGGATAAAACAAAAACACAATTGCGCTTCGTACATACAGAACGAGACTGCTGCTCATAGTTTTGCTTTTCACTTTGTGTGGGTGCTTCGCATCGAACGATCCACCGAGAAAGAGTGTCAAGTGTTGTTTGCAGGTTTCCAAGGTGTTTGGTGAACTTGTCTTCAATTACATTTTCAGGAATGCTCTTCGTGAAATTTCAATATCCAAAATTTCGCTTATCCGTTTTCAGGGGTTATCCCGGGTTCGAAACTCCTGATCTGATTCGCCTCTCAGCATCAGATCTCCTCATCTGAGTCGCGCGTATGTAATGACGCCACGAAGCACACGTTCGCATTCCCATTGACGGGCAGCTCGCCATTCTCCTGCGCATTCGTCGACGGGTCCGCCTTCGCGACGCCCCACCTCTGGACCATGAACGGCTTCGACGCCTTCTTCCCCAGCAGCAATGCGCCGCGTAACCCGTACCGCCACGCCGACGGCGGAAGCTTAGCGTCGCCAGGCGCCGTGTCGGCGGTCCTGGCAACCGCAACGCGTCCGTGTCGACGCTGCAAGACCGCGTGTTCATTGTCGTGGGTACGCTGTTCTGTTTCTTGCTGTTCGTGGGGTACAAGACGCTTGGAGGCCCAGCCAGTACGGCGTCGCTTGATGCTGCGACTGGAAATGCAGCGGCCGGGGCTGTCGTGCCGCGACTTAAGGGCGGTCGCGCTGCTGAAGCCATCGCGGCGCCGCTGAACCTCAAGCTCATGACGTTTAACCTGCGATTTGCGGGCGCGAACGACGGATTCAATGGCTGGTCCTACCGTAAGGACCACGTGGCCGACATCATCAACCGGTACCACCCGGCGATCATGGGGACGCAGGAAGGTCTGAAGGACCAGCTCGCGGAACTTCAGGTACGGGACTGTTCTGTATTGATGACTGCAAGGCTACTCTCTGGATAGATGGCTCATAGTTATGGTGCGGCTATTCCAGAGTCTGTTGACGCACCCGTACGAGCGCTACGGTATTGAGCGTGAGGTGAACGGCGAGTTCGAGCAGATCTTTTACGACACGAACATCGTCGAGTTCCTCGAAGGCGGTAACTTCTGGCTCTCGGAGACACCAGACCAAGCGCACACGAAGGGCTGGGACGCTGCGTGTGTCCGCCTCGTTACTTGGTGCAAGTTCCGCCTGCGCGCGACCAAGCAGGAGTTCTACTTCTTCAACACGCAACTCGACCACGTTGGCGCAAACTCCCGGGCGGAGGGCTCCCGCTTACTGTGGGATCGCATCCAGAAGATCACCAAGACACCCGACGCACCGCTGTTCCTCATGGGTGACTTCAACACCTACCGCCACACAAGCACGTACCACTACTTCACGAAGGATGCGGCAGGCCCTCAGCTTCTGGAAGCCTGGCCTGAAGCCCAGGAAAAGATCGGCACGGTCTCCTTCACGTACCACGGATGGGCGGGTATCCACAACGATGGCGAGCGAGGAGCTACGCCCGCGGAGATGCATATCGACTGGATCTTCTACCGACCGCAGATGAAGGTGCTGGTCACAGAGGTGATCACCGAGGACCGTAACGGACGATACCCGTCGGACCACTACCCGATCCAGGCCGAGTTCCTGTTCCCAAGCGTACAGGATCTGCCTCCACCTGCCAAGAAATGATAGATTCCAG
This sequence comes from Pythium apleroticum, assembly GCA_023337875.1. Taxonomy (NCBI): domain Eukaryota; phylum Oomycota; class Peronosporomycetes; order Pythiales; family Pythiaceae; genus Pythium; species Pythium apleroticum. The sequence continues at coordinate 5,519 of JAADXN010000471.1, read as the reverse complement.
GTCTGAGAACTAGTTTGTTTTGATTAATACGCGCCTTCTTCACGGCCAATCCCACCGTATCACGTGTAGCACACGCGGGGCATGCCCTGGCCGTGTTTGATGACAACGGTATCCAGCGCGACGCTCTCGTGGCCTCTTGTGAAGTCGCCTAGGATCCGAAGCGACGAGATCGCTGATAGGACGCTCACCATCTCACACTGCGACGGCGGGGTCCAGTCCAAGATAACGTTCTTCGGGTCTTTGACCCAGCCCGCGCGTTCATTGAGAGGCAGGGAGAACTGCGTCGTGGAGCCGTCGTACGAAAACGTCTTGCTCAGCGGCATCGCGATCGTAACCCCTGCGTTTTGGTTACACGTCGAGCACTCGAGAACCACGAGCTTGCCTTTTCCGTCCAGGTTCAGGTTGCCTTGGTCGAAGCTGCCTTCAGCCGACGACAAGACAAAATCCAGCGAGCCACCGTAGGAGGCCCATTGGTTTCCCAGGAACTTAGCCGGTGCAGAAAAGTACCAGCGCATGGAGTCGTCTCCGTCTTCTTGGCGATGGACGACAGCTTCGAGGCCGTAGATGTAGTAGCTGAGTAAACCTCCTCGCGTTATGGGCTGGTGGCGGGGCGCTGAACCTCCGCCGTTCGATACGATACTCCAGTTCTCGATGCCGCCGTCAAACGTACTCGAAACCAGAGCCTCGTTGGTCGTAATCACTACAATGCCTTCCTTCGACGTCTCCCCGGCGGCGTTGGACATGGTGTATCGGAACTCGGCATACTGAGCATGGAAGCAACACAGTGAGGTGAGACTTTCTCATGAAGAGGGTTACGCTTGGGTTACTCCACAACCGACCTTGCCATTCAGTGACGCGCCGCCGTAGATCGACCGTAGAAACACAGCGCGGTTCTTGGAGCCCGTTATCACGGTTGGCACGGTGGTAATGGGGGACACGTCGCGCTTGGGCTCGTATCCGTAGTCGCTGAAGACCTTCGAGAGTTGGTACAGCTCACCGTCTTGAGGCAGTGCCGTGATCGTGATCTTGAGCTGCAGCAGTCAAGGTGATGAGCGAAAGAGTAGCTCGGCATTGTGTAGTGACTCCTCTACCTTGGCGCCGTCCTGGTTGAAACCCTTGAACACAATGACGGCTTCATCTCCGGGGTCGACGTGGTACACTAGGTTCTTGGCCACTGGTCTACACCACGTAACCTCAGCTTGCCTCCTCAGCTCTCCAACGTAACCACCACAGTGCGCACCTGTCTGCCACAGCACCCACGATGCTAGACAGTGCTATAGCGCTGCACAGCCACCGCCAAGGCCCGCGCATCGCCAGCATATCCGGGTCTTGGCACCACGTTCACCGTGGTTGACTTCAAGTGCCTTTTCAAGCTCCATTGGTTACGTCGTACCCCTCAATCAAGGGGTACGTCAGACTAAACCCTCCCGGAGGTACTAATACATATCCAGCCGAATGTTCCCTCATCAAAAGCCACCAAGCATCACGCCGGACAAGCCACGTGCGCCACCATGTCGTTCCTGCTCACGCCGTCGACCACCATCAACTACAACTTCGTGTCCGGCGTCTACGGCGCCTTCGCGGCGCTGAGCGTGCTGCTCTTCGTGCTGCAGCGCTTCACGCCGGCCGTCGAGGGCTTCTACATGGTCGTCGCGCCGTTCATCCCGTGCTTCTTCTGGAGTCTGCTCGTGCGCCAGCGGTGGCTCAAGACGCGCCACCTCACGGCGGACGACGCGGCCAAGCCGGAGACCAAGAAAGACCAATAGAACCGAAGACCGTGTGCACGGCTGCATCACGAGACGATGAAGCTGTGAAAGTGAGAAATATATAGAGTTTTGAATGTGGTTTAAGTGAGACCTTCATGCCGCTGTCGCGTTGGTCTCTGGCGTGAGCTGCTGTGGCTCAATGTTCAGAGATGCCAACGCAGGGACAACGTCGAGGTTGAGTCGTTTGGTCAGCGACTGGCGGAGGATCTCGTAGTGCTGAGTGCGAGTCGAGGAAGCAACGTCAGCGCCCTCCATGGCCTGGAAATGCGACTGGATGAGCTTCTCACGCTGCGGGTCTGACTGGAGAAAAGCAGAAGTTGCGTGCTGAAGAAGCTGATCGACCAGCACTTGATCGGGGTTACTTTTCGTCCACTGCAGGTCCGATAGCGACTGCAACTGTGTAGACGCGCGAGCGAAACACATGTCAAAGTGCGAGTCGACGAGCTCACTTAGGCACGAAGCGCCTTCGATGCGCTGCAATGCAGCCAAGGACAGCGTAGCCCTTTACTCACCAGCAACACTGTTAACAGCTAAAACACTCAGGTTCCCCATAGGAGAGTACGCACATTTCGGCGGTCTGCGTGTGAGGAACAGCCGACAGGCACACAGCCATCTCGAATAATCGCCCCATCACACGTTCCAAGCTCGTGAGACGACCGTTTTCCAGGAAGAACGCCGACACCGCATCACGACCACGTCCTGTTTAGAGCCACACATTCGCATAGAAGACGTTAACAACGATATGTCCGAGTCCATGAAGGGTGTGGAAGGCAGGAGAGGAGGATCACTTACGCTGAAGGAGCTCTGTAATGAACAGCACGAGCTGGGCTTGGGCCGATTTGATCCGTGGGGTCTCAAATTCTACGACGCTGGCGCTGCCCAGTGCGTCTACAATGTCCTGCACGAGCGGGAGAAGCAGCTTCTCCAGCGATCCACCGAGCACACAGTGGAGAACCTCCAGCGCTGCCCCCACAGTGCCAGGTGAGACCACACTGCCCACAGCGTCTTCATCGCCACGGATGCGAGCCAGGAGCAGCGGTAGATACGTCTTTGGAGCCACAAACCGCCCCACCAAGTCCGCGATCTCTTGGAAATGCGTGCGGTTTTCCGCACCTTCGACGTCCCAGGTCTTCAGCAGCGTCAGCAGCAGCACGTGGGCATCGACTGTGATGGTCTCTTCTCCGTACACAATCACACACTTGAGCAGACGCACGGCCTGGGCTCGAGTCGGCGACTGCCAGTTCTCGAGCTCTCGCAAGATCGGATTGAGAAATCGACGCGTGCGTCCGCGCACGTACAGTCGGGTGCCCAGTGACGGCCGCTTGTCGAAGAACGGAGCCGGCAGCCGCTTGGTGTAGTTGTAGCTGGGGTTCTTGCCGTCCACGCCGTACTGCTTCATCTCCAGCACCTCCTCTCCGTGCTCCTGCTCGTAACGCTTGCCCAAGATATCCAGCGTCACCATCGCGCGACTTGAGATCTCGTCCAGTTCATTCGACACCGCGCTGAGCAAGTACGGCATGAGCCGCGACTCGTGGTCGTACCGGTCGGGCAGATTCAAGATCCAGTCCTGGATCAAGGTGTAAAACGCCCGCCGCACTTGGGGGTTCGTGTCCTGGTCGAGCCGTGCGAAGAAGTTGTACCGCACTTCGCCGGTGTAAAACGCCGCGATGGGGATCACGTTCTCGTCGCGGTGGCCGATGAGATCGACGATGGCTTCGGTGCCGCTGCCCTTGCACTTCTCGAAATTCGGACATGCCACGAGCGCCTGAATGCACTCGATCGCAGCGACGCGAACTCTGGCGAGCCGGTGGATGAGCAGATCTTTGGCTACGCGCGTGAACGCGACCGTGAAGTGCTTCATCACGCTGACCATGTGGCCGCAGAGCTCTTTCAACACCTCGCAGGTTTTGATGTTGACGTCGTGGAAGCCGTCGTGGATGCCGCTCACCAGGATCACCAAAATGTCGAAAACGTACGCGTGGAGAATGGACGACGCGTTGCGCTCAAAGGCGTTGCGCAGTAGTGTATTGAGCAGCTCCAGAAAGAGAAGACGGATCTCTTCCGACGGCTCCGTGGGCTTGAGCCGCGTGATTTCGTCCTCCTTCACGAACACGCGGCCCCGCTTGAACGCGTCATGCAGGAACTGGTCGCGCGTGAACACTTGGTTGGCTTCGTCGTAGCTCCACTGGGAGTTGATGCGGTTTGAAACCGCCGGCATCAAATACGGAAGCACACGCAGCAAGTCTTCTTCACCGGCCACGAACTGGATCGTCAGCTTGATGCAGACCTCGCGCACTTTCTCAGTCGGATCGTTAAACCGCTTGAACAGCGGCTTAGCAATGTCACTGAACGTCGCCTGGTCAAGAAGCGGCTCATTCGGATCCGCTGTTCGCAGCAAATGCGTCTCCAACGCCAACGCGGCCTGCTTCCGCACACTCGGACGCTCATCCGCGAGTCGATTGATCTCCTTCGCGAGGGAGAACGGTTCTGCGGCGGTGCGTGGCCGGTCGTGCCCAGTGAGGCTCGGACGATCGCTGCGAGCCCCAGTCTCCACGAGTCTCTCGACGTCCTTCGTGGTCTTGGCATCGCGCTTCTTGGCGGCTGTGCGCTTGTTCGCCTTGTCGGAGGCCATGGATTTGTTCAGCAGCCGCGACACATCGACTGCCGCTCGACGGCCCGTGGTCTCGCGCTGCATCTCCTCCCACAGAGCATCCACAGACCGATCCGAAGCCATGGCGCCTTCTAGAAGATACGCTTGGACACAATGCGCGTTGTCAGCTCTGTGATTGTGAGCTGCGAATCCAAAGGATCTGGCCAGTGGCGCATCATGAGCTGGATTTTCCATCGAAGAGCTCTGCGTCGTTTCGTGCAATTCCAAAACAAGGTGAGACCGTCGCATGGGTACACTTCATGACGGGAGCCGAGCCGAGCCGAGCCGCTTGTTTCTCGCTCCGACCATCACTCTTGTCAAATGCGCGTCGATGATTGGCCAGAGAGAAGGTTTTTGCACCAATCACAGCAGCACAATCCAAAACTTCTCTTCGCCTTGCAGCTCCATCTGGAGAGTCCAAGCTCGGCCAAGAGAAGCCCCCGAAAATGCGAGAGACGCCGCCGCCGGGAGCGCCGCCGCCACACACGCACGTATCCATGGATCTCCATGATGGCTGGCGTGTCTAGGAGCTGCCGTGTCGCACCGTCCACTCGCTCGGCACGGCGCGGATTTGGTACGTTCTAGATCTCGTGTCTCCCTGCCCTCCCTGCGTCAAATGGAACACGCGACTCATTCCGCAATCTACTGCTGCTGTCAGAAGCACCAGAAGCACTCGACGCAACCGACGCACGACGCATCCAACCTTCCGCCTCCACCACCTACGTGCCTCATCCAGCATGCCAATCATCACCACGCTGCTGATCTCGGCGGCCTTGGCCGTGTCCGCGTGCGTTCCGTGCATCGCGAAGAAGCTGGACGGCGCCGCCTCTGCGTCTGCGACTGCGTCTGTATCGGCGTCGAAAGCGAATACGGCGCCAGCGCCTTCCTCGGCCTCGGCCTCCTTGCCATCGTCGGCCTTCGAGCCGTCCCCGGAGCCGTCTCCAAGCGTCGCTGCCTCGCCAGTGACCGCGGCCGTGGCCGCCACCAGTGCTGTGATCTACTACGAAGACGACGTGGTGTACCTCTCGACGAGCGCCGCCCCCGCCGCTGCGATGTGGGAGGACGCGGTGTTTTTGAACGCCGCTGCCGCCCCTGTCGCCGCC
>JAADXN010000470.1:0-22766 GCA_023337875.1 Pythium apleroticum | reverse complement strand
TGAGCGCGTGGTGCAGGCGTCGCTGGACGAGCTGCTCAAGCAGAAGAAGCGCACGACCATCATCGTGGCCCACCGCCTGTCGACGATCCGCAACGCCGACCTTATCGCCGTGACCAAGGACGGCGCGATCGTGGAGCAGGGCACGCACGACCAACTCATGGCGCTTGACGGCATCTACACGTCGCTCGTGGCGCGTCAAACGGGCGGCGCGGCGCACTAGATTGGCCGCAGGAAGCTTGAGCTGGTGCGACATCGTCATTCCATGGCTTTCTGGGTGTATTGTTGGTGCCTGTTTTCACGAGCCAATCATAATTCTGATTACAACTCGAACTCTAATCGAAACACTGGCCTTTCTATGTGAGATCGGACGTCTGTGTGGCTGGCATGCCGAGTCAGCCGTCGAAATGCGTATTACAATTGCACCAAGGGCGAAATCACAACGGAGCATTCAAAGCAGAGGCCGATGGCATTCTCATTCGGCAATTCTCCACGAGCCCAGCATCCCGGACAAGTAGAAGCTCCGCTCCTTGATTTGTAATGATCGTGCACTTGATGAAGCTGAGATCTGCTCTGTGTCAACAGGTGAGAAGGCTCTCAACTTTTGACAGCAAGATGACATCGAGTACTACCGCGCCGTCGCCATGGGACACGCACGCCGCCGTCTACGAGGAAATCTGGGAGCGTTCCACGTCTCTTTGGGGTCTCAACGCGCTCGTGTTGGGCCAGCTGCCGTCTTCTGATCGCACCGTGCGACTGCTGGACGTCGCCTGTGGCTCGGGGTCATTGGCGATCGCAGCCGCGGCGCGTGGCTTCGATGTCACTGCCACGGACTTGTCGCCGGGTATGATTGCCCGGCTCCAGGCCAAGCTCGCCACCAGTGAAGTATCCCAGAAGATCTCGCCGCGCGTCGTGGACGGCCAGACACTGGAGGGACTGGGCGACGGCTCGTTTGACATCGTGAGCTCGATCTTTGGCATCTTCTTGTTCCCGGACCGTGACGCAGCCTGGTGCTCGGCGCTGCGGGTGCTCACGCCTGGTGGTCGCCTTCTGGCTGCCAGTTGGGATGCCAACACTGTCAACGTTCGTATGATCCGCTACGTGATGGTGTACGCGCAGGACAAGGTTGTCGCTGCCACGGAAGAGACCACGCCGGCGAACGTCATTGCTCCAGCCATCAACCGTACGCTGGCCGCAACGTCCTTCCGTGAAGAGCTCGAAGAGCTCGGGTTTCAAGACGTCGCAGTCCACACTGTGAGCAACGCGATGTGCTTCCAGAGCGGCGAGGAGCTCGTGCGCGGCGTGATGGACAACGCCGGTTTCCTCTCGATGGCCGCGCACAAGACGCAGGAGTCAGTGAAGCGCTGCCTTCTCGACTTCTCTCAGCTCGTACTTGACGGTGTCGATCCGTTTGCTGAAGACGCACCGGCACTCGCGGCGGCGCTTTGCAGCGGTGACGTGGAGACGCATCCGCTGTGGCGCAAGGCGTTCGCGCTGCACGCCACCGGCCACATCGCCGTTGCGACCAAAGCAACGAAGTGAGGATGCCTGGTAGGGGCCCCACATAGTGTCGTGCGCAGTCATGCAACCTTGGAATTGTGCGGTTAACAATTAAATTGCGCATACAATCCAGTTAGGGGAACAGATGCAGTTTACCAAAATAGTCTCTCTACTCTCACAAAATACAAATATACTACTTCTCAGCTTTCAATAGAGCTCCCTGACTGCCTCCATTCACCACAGCGAAAATGGCATCAGGATCAAGCGCGACAGCGGCGTCTGCGCCGCCGACGCACGTCGTCTTCGAGACCACAGTGGTGCGTCGCTGCGTGTATTTGTGAGGTGGACGCATTGACGCTTGATATGCGGATATTTCCGGCGTGTTTACACTCAAAAATGACCCTGAACTGACGTCGTAAACAATGGCGACGGCAGGGTGACTTCACGGTCGAATTGTACCACGAACACGCCCCCAAGACGTGCTGGAACCTCGCCGAGCTCGCGCGCCGCGGCTACTACAACAACACGATCTTCCACCGCATCATCAAGGTACGAAAGTCATGCAAAAGCCGTCTATTGGGCCCCTTGGCTCAGTTTATGGATTTCTCACCCAATAATTGGTGTCCACTGGGCAACGCTCAGGACTTTATGATCCAGGGCGGCGACCCCACGGGCACGGGGCGCGGAGGCGAGTCTGTCTACGGGTAAACGGCCGCTATGTGACCATCGGGGGGCTTGAATTATCAAAGTATTGACTCGTTTTCGGTGTTTTGCAGCGGCAAATTTGAGGACGAGATCACGAAAGAGCTCAAGCACACCGGCGCTGGCGTTGTGTCGATGGTGCGTGGCTTTTCCTTGGCGTTGGGAAAGCGGCAGATGCTCATTGAGTCTGTGGTTGTTGCGTGTAGGCGAACGCCGGACCGAACACGAACGGCAGCCAGTTCTTCATCACGCTCGCGCCGACGCCATGGCTGGACGGTAGGGCAATGAAACGGAACCCACAGGTGTCGTATCCGCCTAGCGAGAGCCAGTAGACTGACGTCGCGTGTTTGTTGCCTATTGTCCGTCAGGTAAACACACGGTGTTTGGCCGTATCTCGCAGGGCATGAAGGTGATCCAGCGCATGGGACTCGTGCCCACAGGCGCCAACGACCGGTGCGTGCTACAGTTGATGAGAGCCAACACGCCTATGAGTGTCTTGTGTGTCCTGACAATGACGCTGTTCTTGTGGCGTTGTGCAATTTAGGCCGCGTGACGAGATCCGGGTGAAGCGAGCGTACCCAATGGTCCAATAGAGCCTGCATTTGGACATTTCCCGTGAGGTGGCTGCTATGAAGGCTCGCTTTTGCTGTGCTTGATTTTGCTTGTCGCCAGGCCATTTACGTTGAAGCTCACAGGAACAGGGGCTTGGAAGAAGGACCCACATGGGGCATATTGGCCATTATTAACCTGAACCGCCGTCGGTTCCTCGCGAAGGGTCACTGGATAAACGGGAACTATTGCGAAGCGCGAGCGATCTCAATATGCCACGCACCAAGTCGTGAAGAGAAATAGCTCGCGTATGCAAGGCGGACCACACGCGATCTTCCTGGCGCCATGGAAGAAGTAGCCGACTCGAGTGTGGGCGACGATGAGACCCCGCTGCTGGATCCCCTTGGTGCGGCGGTTGACTCCAATCAAGATACGTCACCACTAGAGCACGACCAACAGGTGCCTCTGCATGTACTCCACCTGACGCTGCATGGCTCATACTAAAGTCGTATCGTTCTGAACCGTTGGTACAGGATCACGAAGATGCAAGCAAGCGACTCAGTCCAGCGGACGATGGCGACGTGGATGTGATTCAGCTGATCGACTCAAGCGAGAGCGCTAAAGGCACTGCAGGGCAGTCGCGTCCTTCGACTGGGATAGTGCCAGTTCCTGATGAACCGAAGAAACAAGCGTGGGCTCGCGTCGTGCCGATATCGCCGCCGTTTCCGAACATTTTCGAGTTCATCCCCGAGCCTGAGCCTCCAAATCCTCAAGTACTTCCGTCCGATTCAATCGATGCGAAAAATGGACCTGGCGAGGGAACTGCCCCGAGTGCTGCCACTATTGATACAGTTGACACTGCTGTTAGTGTCAGCACGATACCAGGATACGCGCCCCTCGAACTCCGCGTCGACACGCTGGAAGGTCTGCGAGTATCCGAGGCGCTGCAAGCGGAGAAGACCTACGCCGTACCAAAGGACTGGGTCGAGTTCGGATGGCGGGAGATCTACCAGCTCGGACTGTGTCTCTCATACAAGACGATGCTTCTACGGCGTGACATATCTCCTCGATACCTCGTGCTGGACGAAGACAACTCATTGGATGCAGCAGCGTTTCGCCCGTTCTCGTCCACGGCGTGTGAAGTCTTGGCAGCGACTGGCCTTCCGTTCAACCACTCGACCGAGGAGCTGATCATCAGACAGCAGTTGCCAGTGGCGAAACCCAAGCCGACGAAGACGAAGAAAAAGAAGAAAAGAAAGAGCAGGCACCGATACGCGAGCTCGACCAGCCGAAAGCACCTCGTCTTGCCCAAGCTGCCGAGTCCACTCCGTCTCAGTGTTGCGTCGAAGCTTCCCAGCCCACCTCGACTGAGTATTCCCACGAAGCTTCCCAGCCCAACGCGCCTCAAGCTTCCAATCAGCAGGATATCTCCACTACGCCAACACCCACAGCAGTCGATTCCATCCACCCGCAACAAGATCGGTGATCTGGGGGCAATCGCAATCTTCCGCGCACTGCGAGTGAACACGAACCTGTTGTCGCTGACGCTGTCCAACGCAGGGCTGACGGATGTGTCAATGGGGGCGTTGGCTGCCATGCTGCGCGTCAACTGCACGCTCACCGAACTGAGCTTGCACCGCAACACCGTCACCCACGTCGGCATTCAGATCATTGGAGAAGCGCTCGAAGACAGCCCAGACTCCGTGTTGATCCGCCTGGACCTCAGTCGCAACATGATCACCGACGAAGGCGTTCCTGCGCTCTGCCACGCGCTGGAAGAGAACGAGACGCTCGTGTGGTTGGATTTGTCGTGGAACCAGCTCTCTTCCAAGGCTCTGCTGTCCATGCTGAACACGTTGCGCGGCAACTTTGTGTTACGAGAGCTCTCGATATTCGGCAAAGACCGGGACGAGGATCAGTACACGCTCAACCTCGAGTCCAAGTACGCCAAGGACATCGCTGCTGCTCTGCGCCAAGTGAATGCGTCGTTTGCAAACGTGAGACTGTCGAGCGAGACAGCTCTGCTTCCGGTGGACAAGCTGAAGAACTCGCGTTGGCTAACGCTCCCGTCACGCAACCTCATGGAGCTCGACGCGCTCGTGATCTCGGGTTTGATGCCCCTCAACGACCGCCTGCTTTCGTTGGATCTATCGGACAACCGAGGCATCGAGCGCTGGGCGATTCTCGAAGTGCTCAAGAGTATCAAGCGCTGCAAGACCCTCAAGCACGTGAATTTAGCCAACACGGGACTGTACGAAGAAGTCGGAGAGCAAGTGGGAGACCTCATTGCGACGAACCTCACGCTGGACACGATCATAATGCACGAGGATGAGCTGCACGTCCAGCAGATCCGCGGCAAAGACCCCGTTGAGGTTCTGAGCTTCTCCGTCAACAAAGACCACCACTTCGATCGATGGATTCTGGCCAAGTGTCTTGTGCTGAATCGAGCGACACAAGAACTCAACGAGCTCCGTCTGCCTCAAGCAAAGGCGCCGCTGATCACAGGCGCGACGCCAACGAAAGTGAACGTCAATTACTCGTTGCGCAAGCTCGAGCTGTACGAAGTTGTGTTTCTGGCACGCAAGATCTTCTACCACTTGGCCATCGGCCGCGTGTCTCTGAACGGATGTGGCATCACGAGCCACGGCGGCGTCGCGCTTGCCGATGGCGTACGGAACCACGCGTCGCTCGAGATCTTGGAGATCGAAAACAACCAAATCGGAGTCCCCGGCGGCTGTGCCATGGCCGAGTGCGTCTCCTTCAATGCCTCACTCACGTTTCTCAACCTCAGCTGGAACAAGATCGGCAATGACGGCATCGTTGGTTTTGATGAAGCTCTGAAAGCCAACAAATCGCTGCGACGGCTCGACTTACGAGGCAACTCACTGAGTGCAGTAGGCATCAAAGCCATCGCCGCGGGTCTCAAGGGCAACGCGTGTCTCCAGGAGTTGTATTTGCGGTGGAACACGATCTGCCCCGTCGGTGCTGAGGCCTTGGCACAGGCTCTGACGGCTAACAAAACGCTGCGCCTGCTGGACATCGAACACCACACGATGGGAGCACGCGGTGCGAGTGCGTTTGCCGTGATGCTGGCCAAGAACAATCGACTTCAGGACCTCAATATGAAGGGCGACGACGCGATCTCGGACGGCGACGCGAACGGCATTAGCAGCGACGCCGCGAAGCTGCTGGCCGCCACACTCGTCGACAAGAACCGAACGCTCACGACCTTGAGTATCGCGCAGAACCAGATCGGTCGCGACGGGATCATGAGCTTTTGCGACGTCGTCAAGTTCAACAAGACCATCCAAGTGCTGGATTTGTCCATTTCTGAAATGGATGGCAAGATCGCCGACCGGTTCTTTGAGTGCCTGGCTATGAACAAGACGATCACCAAGCTCAATTTGGCCCACAACCGCATCAGCAACGAAGGCATGATGGCGTGCATTCGTCTTCTGGACGCGAATCGAGTGCTGCGTACGCTCAACGTCGCTCACAACGCCATCACGGAGGAGCCGCTGGCACTGCTGGCAGCGAAATGGCAGAAGAAGAAGCAGCAACTGAACCAGCCCGTGCGTCCTGGCATGAGTGCGGTCGGCCCAGCCTCGGCAGCCGCGATGGCTCCAGTGACGCTCAAGTGGCTTTGCCTGACGGGCAATACGATGACTGAGAAAACACGCCAGGCACTCAAGTCGATCGAACCCATGGTCACCATCGAGCTGGAAGAAGAACTGCATCAGATGCCCGAAGCGCGCTGAATGACCCAGGACCTCCAGGAAGTGATAACCAGTCAAAAATCGAATGAAACCACCGCCACGTGAGACCGTCCCAGACAGAAGGTCACCGACGGTCTCAGATCCCATCAAACAGGCAAAGTCTTCAATGGCAATGGCAGGCGAGCTGCGCAAAAGCGAGAGCATCAGTGCGGTGTACGCGGCTGCGAGCGGCATCTCTCCAGCACCAAGCACGCGGCAGGTGAGCTCTTCTCAAGAAATGAGAAAAGGCTGCAAGAGTATCTAGCTAAAATTTGATGTTTGGGGATGGCAACAGGCGTCTCACAAGGGCTCAGGCACCCGCGCTTGCTGGCAGCTTCAGGGACTGAGCCAGTATGACGCGGCTGTGAGCCTACGCACGAGTAGCGAGCTGCCGGAGATGATGGCTGCGTTGGCGGCCCGCAATCGGAACTGGGCGTCGGTCGCCAGCCGCCGCAAGAGCCGACAAAGCAACGTGAACGACGACGATCTCTACCCACGGCCAGCAGGAGGCAGTGGGCGCTGGTGAGCTGAAGAGCTACGCAGAGAGGAGAGGCTGGTGAGCCTGGGGGCATGCGGGTCTCTGTTGAAGCTGAAAAGCTGTTCATCTACCTGCTTAACCTGATACAAAGACCTCTACGAAAGCATAATGAGTGAGCTCCACGTGGTGATCCAAAGTATCTCCTCTATTTCTGCCAATCATAGTTTTCGAATCGGATTTGAAGTCAATTGATTGGATGAAATAGGGTGTCGGTTTCCCCAGGCACGGGCGGTTATGGGCACTCGCGCGAGGGAATCGACCCCCCTCTGGCCTGTGTGCGGCCCTTTCCAGCCCGACCGACACGCATACCTAGGACAGTGCAGGCAGGACGCGAGCCAACTTCGCGAGGAAGCAACGCCGGCAGTGACTCTTCAGCGACCCACGCGAAGCGCCGCCCACAAGAGAAGCCTTCCCCAGAGCCCTTTCACGCACTCGCAGCGGAAGCACGCGATTCCCAGCGCCAGAGCCGACGCCAACGCCGCACGCGCGAGATCCCCTCCCCCAGTGACAGAACCGCCACCGACTTGCAAGCACCATGGCGATGCCCACGATGGCCGCGATCGCCAAGCGCATGGCGGGCGCCGCGAACGACTCCAAGTTCTTCAGCACCACGAAGAAAGGTGCGTGAAAGGAGCTCTCGCCGAAGAGCTACGGACTCTGAAAGAAGGGGCTGATGGACTTTCTTTCATTAGGTGAGACCCACGAGCTTCGACAGGAGCTGATGAACCCGTCGCGCGACAAGAAGAAGGACGCGATGAAGAAGGTGATCGCCAACATGACCGTGGGCAAGGACGTGTCCATGCTCTTCACGGACGTCGTCAACTGCATCCAGACCGGTGCGTTTGCTACTGCCTCCCACACTAGGGCGCTGGCTGGCCTTTCTGGGACTGACATTGTCGGACTTTACAACAGCGGACACGCAGCTGAAGAAGCTCGTGTACTTGTACCTGATCAACTACGCCAAGAGCAACCCGGACCTCACGATTCTGGCCGTGAACGCGTTCGTGAAGGACGCCGCCGACCCGAACCCGCTCATCCGCGCGCTGTCTGTGCGCACCATGGGCTGCATCCGCGTGGACCGCATTTCCGAGTACCTGTGCGAGCCCATGCGCCGCTGCCTCACGGACGAGGACCCGTACGTGCGTAAGACAGCGGCGATCTGCGTGTCCAAGCTGTACGACATCAACCCGGACCTCGTGGAGGAGCAGGGCTTCCTGGACATGCTCAAGGACCTCATCGCGGACTCGAACCCGACGGTCGTGGCCAACGCCATCGCGGCGCTCACGGAGATCACGGAGAACGGCAAGCCGCAGCACGGCTTCAAGATCACCAAGTCGGTGCTCCAGAAGCTGCTCGCGGCGCTGCAGGAGTGTAACGAGTGGGGCCAGGTCTTCGTGCTGGACGCGCTCGCCAACTACACGCCGGCGGACTCGCGTGAGGCAGAAGGCATCATCGAGCGTGTCACGCCTCGCCTGCAGCACGCCAACTCGGCGGTCGTGCTGTCGGCCGTGAAGGTCATCATGAAGTTCCTGGAGAAGGTCACGGACGCGGACACGGAGCGCACGCTGTCGCGCAAGATGGCGCCGCCGCTCGTCACGCTGCTGTCGGCCGAGCCAGAGATCCAGTACGTCGCGCTGCGCAACATCAACCTGATCGTCCAGAAGCGTCCGGCGATCCTGGCGAATGAGATCAAGGTGTTCTTCTGCAAGTACAACGACCCCATCTACGTCAAGATGGAGAAGCTCGAGATCATCATCCGCTTGGTCTCGGAGCGCAACATCGAGCAGGTGCTGCTCGAGTTCAAGGAGTACGCGACCGAGGTCGACGTCGACTTTGTGCGTCGCTCGGTCCGCGCCATCGGCCGCTGTGCGGTCAAGCTCGAGCGTGCGGCGGAGAAGTGCATCAACGTGCTGCTGGAGCTGATCCAGACCAAGGTCAACTACATCGTCCAGGAGGCGATCATCGTGATCAAGGACATCTTCCGCAAGTACCCGAACCAGTACGAGAGCATCATCGCGACGCTGTGCGAGAACCTCGACACGCTGGACGAGCCAGAGGCCAAGGCGTCGATGATCTGGATCATTGGCGAGTACGCTGAGCGCATCGACAATGCCGATGAGCTGCTGGACGCCTTCATCGAGGGCTTTGACGACGAGACGGCGCTGGTCCAGCTGCAGCTGCTGACAGCGACTGTCAAGCTCTTCCTCAAGCGACCGAATGAGACCCAGGAGATGGTGCAGAAGGTGCTGCGCAAGGCCACGGAGGAGTCGGACAACCCGGATCTGCGTGACCGAGGCTACGTGTACTGGCGCCTGCTCTCGGCGAACCCCGAGGCGGCAAATGCCGTCGTGCTCGCAGAGAAGCCTGTCATCAGCGACGACACGTACGCGCTCGATGCGACGATCCTGGACGAGCTGATCAGCAAGATCTCGACGCTGGCCAGCGTGTACCACAAGCTGCCGAGTGCGTTTGTCGTGCGCTCGACCGGCTCGGAGCTGCGCGACCACGCCGAGGAGGATGCTGGTGAGGACGATGGCGAGGAAGACGCTGGTGGCAGCGGTGGCAGTGATGACAATGGTGGCAGCAGCGGCGGCCCAGTGGATCTGCTCGACATGGGCGGTCTCTCGGTGGGCTCGTCGGCGCCGCCTCCAGCTCCAGTGTCTGCTTCAGCGGGTCTCGTGGATATCTTCGGCGGTGGTGCGCCTGCCGCGCCGGTCGCCAGCTCGGCTCCTGTTGTCCAGAAGAAGGTGCTTCTGAATGCCCAGCAGGGCAAGGGCCTCGTGATGAAGGGCGCGTTCACGCGTCGTGGTGGCAACTTCGTGCTGGACCTGGATTTCGAGAACCAGGGCTCCGTGCCAATCGCCGGCGTCGCTGTGCAGCTCAACAAGAGCACGTTCGGCGTCGTGCCGATGCAGCAGCAGATCCAGTTCCCAGCGCCGCTTGGCCCAGGCCAGACCGCGTCCCACGTGCTGCCTATGGGCGTGAGCCCGGCGTCCGTGAACGCGTCGGTCGCGCCAAACCTTGCGATCCAGGTCGCGATCAAGAACCTCACGAGCAACGACGTGCTGTACTTCCAGAGCGACTTGGACCTTAGTGCCATCTTCGTCGAGTCTGGGGGTATCGACAAGTCCCAGTTCATCCCGCAGTGGCAGTCGATCGCAGAGACCAACGAGCACTACTTCACGGTCGCCACGGGCAACCGCAACGCCGACGCCGTGGCCGAACTGTTCAAGAAGTTCAACGTGTTCTTTGTGGCCAAGCGTGCCGTGGACGGCAAGGAGATTGCCTACTTCTCGATCAAGACCATGACCAACGTCGTCGCGCTGTTCGAGTTTACGTTTGATGGATCCGGCCAGGCCAAGGTGTGTCTCAAGACGGAGCAGAAGCCGTTCTGTGGCGTGCTGCAGAAGGCGATCGAGACGCTGTTCAGCCACTAAACTCCAAGAGCCGACGACGAGGACCACAGGATCATCTTCCGCTGACCTTTGCCCGCGTTTCACTCTTTCTTTTTTCTAGCAG
Source organism: Pythium apleroticum (assembly GCA_023337875.1). Lineage (NCBI taxonomy): Eukaryota > Oomycota > Peronosporomycetes > Pythiales > Pythiaceae > Pythium > Pythium apleroticum. Next base: position 12,206 of record JAADXN010000470.1, on the reverse strand, counting down.
CGTTTCCATACCGGCGATCATAATATATCCACATGCGAGTTAAACGAAGCGAGTCTGGCGAGTGGGGATAAATTATCTTTTTAGAGAGCAAAGTCGGCTTTGAAGGACGACAGGCGACGGAAGAAAGCGAGCTGCTCCGGGGAGAAGCTCGACGCTGTGAGCGCAGGGTTGCCGCGAAGGTCTCTGTTAAGAAATTACCACAATCAGCACTCTGTGAAATTGAGATTAGAGGCCAGGATGCACTTACAGGCTCGTGAGTGACTTGAGCGAGAAGATTTCGAGTGGGAAGTGCACCGCTGATGAGTTGTCCTCCTGTCGCAGCGACTGAGCGGGTCCCAGGCTGAGCTGGTTGTTGTTGAGCACACTAACAAAATGAACGTGACCTGGTAAGAGACAGGTAGGGTGGTAACGACTGTGGAGCGGGACTGAGGCACGTACAGCGTTGAGAGTGTGGACGGAAGGAGACTTGGAGGCATAGTCGCAGGTGAAAAGTCCAGCTGCACGTTGGTCAACTCCAGCGTCTGCAGCACAGAGACGCTTGCATTGCTGGCAGAGGGAGATGCCGAAAGCATCGAGATGTGGTGGGTTGGAGGCGTTGCGGCGTCGATGAGAAAGTCCTTGATTGATCTACGAAAAGGCAGTCAGCACACGAAGCTCAAGGGTGTGGAAAGAGACTCGTAGAGCAGGGGAGACTCACAGCTTCGTGACGCGAGCAAGTGCGAGGTCCTTGATGACCTCGATGGGCTCCGACCGACCGAAGGAACCGGCCTCTCCTCGTAGTCCGAGCGAAAGCGCCTTGCCATTTGTGCCGTCATCAGTGAAGAACGACGTGGCGAGGCATTTCACAGAGCACGCGGCATCCGAGGTCGGCTTGCAGTACCCGACGGAGGTCTCAGCACACGGGAACTTGCCCGACGTCGGGTAGTAGATGCAGCCTTCGCTGGGCACGTCGCTGCTGGTGCACCACGCATCGCAGCCCGCACTCGTGAGCGTGTACGCCGTCGGGCATTCGAAGGCTTGAACCGACGACGTGATGAGGCCCACAGCAACCGCAAGGAGGGGGAGGTTAACGGAGACCATGGCTGTGGGAAGTTGGTGGATGTGTGGGGATTGATGCAAGTGGCAGAATGGTATCCGAGCCGAGAGAACGTCTGCCCCGGCCTGTTACGTCCAGTAGAATCGCTTGGGACACGACGATCGGCACCTGGCCTGGAAAATTCAGTAGCTGCCTGTGGCTCTGTTTCTACTTCAACAAAACGGAGTCGCAAATGTAGCCATCCGTCAGCAAAGGCTCCGCTGATGCATGGGTGCCGTTGCAGTTCTTGTGCCATGTGGTTGTCCTCCGACTTTATTTTCCGGCTAATTCGGACGACTAAATCGTACTACGCACTACCATTCTCTGAATGACCTCTACTATACATTCAACATTACGCCACTACCGATTTGCGAGCACGGTCTCTCTGACCACCCGCATGCGTTCTTGAAGCTCGGCGAGCACACCTAGGTTTTCTGGCTCACGATCCTCTTCCTGATCCCCGTCCGCTTCGCCAGCATCTTCCTCATACACACTGCGCCACACGCCACGGAGCTCTTCACTGTGGAGCGTCTGGTCGAGCTTGAGCAGCGCGGGCAGCATCTTCAGACTGATCACCATCGCAGGAGCGGCTTCGATCTCTGTAACCACAGCTCCCAGCAGCGTCACGGCGAGCCGCACAAACTCTACGTGCTCTGTGAATCGCTCCTTCCATGCCTCTTCGTCTTGCGTGTGGGCAGTCCAAATCGACACCGTTTCCTGGAGCAGTTGGGACACCAGAAGCTGTAGCATCTCCAGCAGCTTGGCGAGGTCTTGTTCCAGTGCCTTGACGTCTTTCTGGCTGAAATTCAGTAGAAATACGAGCGCGTACACGCGCAGATTGGCGTCCTGCTCTTCCAGCGGCGTCGCCTTCTCTTGCTGCTTGGTGAGATTGCGATGCAGCAGCTTGACCGCGAGGCTAATGTACCGCACGAGATGCTGGTGCACGAGCGCGTCCTCTCCGATCACCACTATCCACCCGAAGACGAACAGCGCGTCAGCCTGCGCCCATATATTCTTGCTGGTGGCCATGCGAATCAACGGCGGCAGCATGGCCTCGCCGTGGAGTTCCAGCAGCCGCTGGCCGGCCACGCGCGACGTGCAGAGCGAGCCAATCGCGTTGGCAACCTTGCACTTGAGCAGCACGTCGCGGTGGCTCAATGCGGCCACCAAGTGCCGCAGATGCAGAGCGTCGTGGTCGTCGCAGTCCACGACAAGCCGCCGCACTTCCATGTCGAGACTGTCGGACGGCAGCGCCGAGATCTCGGTCAGCGCGTCGATGAAGTCCTGCTTGAGCTGCTGGTCTCGGGGCGTCTCAGGGCCATGATGCTGCGGGTCCCAGCGCCGCAGGGAGCGCACGAGCGTGTCCACGAACGCACGGAGCTCCTCCGGCGCCACGGCCATCGACCGCTCCATTATGGTGCTCAAGTGTGAGGAGCTCACTTGGTGGAGGATTGCCAGTCACGGAGGGTACCAGGAAAAGGGTACATTGTACTAGTTTTCAGAGTATCTGTGACGTGTGAGCTGGGTGATGAGCTCACACGTCACACATCCAACTCAGGCTCATCACGACTCGCGCAGTACTCGCACGACGCACGGACTGTGTCGAAAGCGTCGTCATGTGTGAACCGCAAAGGTTCTCCGGTTCAGAGCGCGAACCGTTGGGACCGGAGGCGAAGGATCTCCACCACGAATGAGCGGAATGCGAGTTGGAATCTCAGCCAAATGTCTGTGCGTGAGTTCAGCATATTTGATGCCAATTCTAGTGAATTATCTGTCGATGCAAATGCTGCCGTGCCGTGCCAAACAGTGCGAGGCCAAGTCGGCCACACCATTCATGTCACCAAAGCCGTGGCCCATGCTGTGCAAGCACGTCGTGTCGAATCAGATTGCTGGTCGTTGAAGCTTCCAGATCTCCAAGAATCTCGTCGTTTCCTGCGAGCCTGGGAATTATCAGACGCCGATCGACGCATTCGTCTGCCGACTTCAACACTTTGATCGTTTCGTCGCCAGAGGAGTCCTTCTAGGATTGGCGTTTAACGTCCCTCATTAGGTTACGCCAACAGCTCTGCCCCTCCTTCAGGTTACGCTCTCCGCATTTGAGCTTGGAGCTCCTCTATTGTGGCCAGATTAACCCAGCGGATCAGACCGTAAGATCGCTGAACCTCCTCGCGTAAGCGCGTCACATGGTTTCATTCGACTATCGTATTGGCTAAGGCACCGCCTAATGCGTGAGCTTCATCCTTGGCTGTGAATTCGGCCACATCAACACCTGCAAGACTCGGGCACTCGATCGATCTTTTCTTGAATGCAGGAGCACACCGCGTGTCTTTTGAATAGAGCGACAAGCCATACATCCTCCGCTCCATTTGTTGAGGAATCCGGTCGCATGCTGAAGCACATCCTCGATCTCTCCAGCGAGGCTTAGCAATCCAGAAGAGCTAGCTGCTCACGCTCCACGGTAGTAGCTCACGTTGGTGCGACATCGTTGGCTCCCTCCCTCCCTCCTCGACAAGGAGGCAGGCACGCCGTTAACGCGCTGCGGTGCGGAATGGGACCGCAGTCTTTGTTCTCATTCTCAAATCTTCCAGCGACTTCGCAAGCCTCCTTCGAGAATAACCACCTTCGACCAAGAACCATGAAGTTCGCCGCTGTCGCCACTGCCGCTGCTGCCGCCGTTGCCACTGTCTCGGCCCAGTCCGACATCTTCGGCGCCAGCCAGCCAATCTCGTACCCAGAGTACCTCGCTCGCGCTGAGATCGAGGCCATCCTCGAGAAGGACGCCATCAAGCCGCTGATCCTTGGCGGCACGGAGGTGCCAGTGGGCCAGAAGACCTGGACTGTCGGCCTTCGCTCGACTAACACGGGCCGTGCCTTCTGCGGTGGCACCCTCATCACGCCGAAGCACGTCCTGACGGCCGCCCACTGCTACGGCAACATCAAGTTCGTCTCGGTCGGCTCGCACTACCTCAGCGGTAGCACGGACGGTGAGCGCATCGCTGTGTCCAAGCAGACCCGCCACCCGAGCTACTCGACCAGCGGAAACTCGTACGACTTCCTCATCCTCGAGCTCGCCTCGGCGTCCAAGTACACGCCGGCTCCTCTTCTCACCGCCGCGCCCGCCACTGGTGTGACCGCGAACGTGGCTGGCTGGGGCACCACCTCGTCGGGCGGCTCCCAGTCGAATGTCCTCCGTCAGGTCGACGTGCCAATCGTCGCGCAGAACACCTGTGCGGCTAAGCTCAGCATCGATAGCACCATGATCTGCGCCGGCGGCCAGACCAACAAGGACTCGTGCCAGGGCGACTCCGGAGGTCCGCTGACGGTGAAGAGCGGCTCGACGGATGCGCTGGTGGGCGTGGTGAGCTGGGGCAACGGCTGCGGCCTCGCTGGCTACCCGGGCGTGTACTCGCGTGTGTCGGTGGTGAAGTCGTGGATCAGCTCGACCACGGGTAACCTTGCCAAGTGGATCTAAGCGATCGTTGATCCATTGGCCACGGCGACACGTGGCCAATTTTTTCTGGCATCGTTTGTGCCAAGTCAAAGTGTGAAGTCTGCAACAAAACAATTGATGTGATTACTTTTGCGAAGCATGCTGCTGTTGACGTGTCCTGTGGTAGTGTAGGGAGTCGTGGCTTTCTCGTGTACCACAGTCAGGCCGTCGAGCAGAAGGAAGAGGAATCCCCTTCAAGTGTAACCTCCTCAACTACTGCAGCTTGGGGTTACACGCATGCCCATGTACTGCCAACTCGGAGCTCTCTTGTGGCCACTAACTTTAGCACGAGCTGATACTTAGAAGACAAGAGTCCTTCCTTGAAAATGACCCTCGCGCATCTCGCCGTGATTGAGAGCGTACTGTAATATTTCAAGCATCTTCGACATCGCAGCCGACACTGTCTGAGGTGCTTTCTTCTGCAAAACTCCACTTGATAAACTCCGTTACCCATACTGTCTTCCTTGACGAGAGGAGACAGTGGCGGCGAGAGACAGTTCCAGAGGTCAGTCCACCGCGTAGCTTTACGCGAAGTGGATTGTACTCAGATCAAGTAAACCGCGGGCGGGAGCCAACAACACCTCAGTTGGGGAGCATCCAATCTGTGTCTTGTTCAAACTTTTTGGTGCCTGCCCTCAGGACTTTATAGGCGGCGTGTCGTGTCTGAGTGAATAGTTTGCGTTTATCATGGGCCGTGAATGTAGTTGCCAAGCTTGGCAGTTCTTCGAAAGTCGTGCGGCGCGTCTTCTGTCGCGGTTGCGCTGTCTGATTCTGGTGGGTGAGGAAAGATCTCGGCTCACTCTACTTCAACAAGCACGGCGCTTTGTCGACAAGTTGGCGAGGAGTCAACTTTGACCCTCTCCTAGTTACCACAGGATTTGGACAAGAATGCCAATGCCACGTTGCTACGTGCCGGTGTGAAGGCTGAGCTCCTTTCAACCAGGTAACAAGGTAGTTTAGTGGCTTTGCAGGAGCAGGACGCTTGCTTGAAAGCGGTCGACCAGATACCACACCAGTCAGGAGCAGGACGCAGCTCTGGTGTTGTGCACAACTATTGTATCTGTGCGAGCATGTACAGATCTGTCATCAAACTGAAACGTACCACAGGATTCAGCACGCAAGCCCAAGCCACACACATGATGCATAACGCGAACAGATCGAAGCTACACGACAACGGACGTTTCATTCGTCTCTTTGAACTGTTGAACTGACACCACGACTCTTCGCTCTGTCACGAAATGAAGATACTACCATACAGGGCACCAGCCCCAGTCACATGCAAGCAGACATCAGCCTTGTGCGTGGGGCCAGGGGGCATAGATTTGCAGTTATCAGATCTGCTCGGCAACTCAAACAACCGGATTCAAGGATGTTGAGAACGCGGATGTCTGCCAGCATGAATGCGTAGGCCGGTTTGTCTGTCTTCAGTTCCAGCTTGCGATTGGAAACTCAAGTCTGAGCACGGCCACGACACAGCAGCACCATTTATGTGCAACTGGATCAGATTCGTTGCTTTGGAGGCACGAGATCAGTTCAACGTTGGAACTTGGGTCCACACACTTGGGACCGCATGCGATTGCCAGAGTATTCAAGCCACATGCGTCTAGTGTGCACGAAGGATGCAAGCCGAGTGCCCCTCAACCCCCACAGGCATCCCTAGGAGCAGTCCCTCCAGGGCGTAGGGCCTGCACTCTTCCAGCTCGCAAGTACTGTTTCGCACGCTCTGCGTACTTGGACGCGGTCGCGAGCTCCAGAATCAAGTAGTCATACGAGTTAGTGTCCGCGTTGTTGCTCGGGTGCACGGTCTGCTTGACGATCTGGATGCGCTCGCCATCCGAGCTGCCGCTGACGTAGTGCGAGCCGACGGAGACGTACTTGATGCTGCCGTAGCAGTGGGCAGCCGTGAGCACGTGCTTCGGCGTGATGAGCGAGCCGCCACAGAAGTCGGTGCCAGCCGCCGTCGAGCGGAGACCAGCCACGTACGTGGAAGTACGACCGTGCCGCTGAGGATCAACGGTTTGAACTTGTTCGTCGTGCTGTGCGCCTCAGCGAGCTGTGCGACCTCGTGGTACTGCGAGTAGGTGAGCGGCAGAGTCGAGTTCTGGCTCTGAGCAGAAGCTGAGGCGAGCGCGAGGGCACCAGCAGTGGCAGCGACGGCAAACTTCATGGTGTCTTGGCTTGGTAGTGGCTTGGAAGCTTGGTTGAAGGAGTGGAAATTCAAGAGTGAGAACTAGTGGCCCTCAAGTCGGCGGCTCCGGCCACCGGCGCGACCACGACCGTGCTCGGCTGGGGAACCACATCGTCGGGTGGCTCGCAGTCGAGCGTGCTGCTCAAGGTCGACGTGCCAGTCGTAGCGCAGAGCACATGCGCCCAGGTTCTCGACGTCGACAGCACGATGCTGTGCGCCAGCGGCGTGAAGAACAAGGACTCGTGCCAGGGCGACTCGGGCGGCCCGCTCGTGAACACAGCCGGTGCTCTCGTGGGTGGCGTGAGCTGGGGCAACGGCTGCGGCTTGGCCGGCTACCCGGGCGTTTACGCTCGTGTCTCGGTCGCCAAGTCGTGGATCAACTCGGTCACGGGCAACCTCGCGACCTGGGTGTAGATGCCTCCTGAGCTTAGGGGCTGCACAGCGGTCGTAGTAGTTGCGATTGTGCTTTTTTGAGACCGATACATCAAAAATCAATGTTTGAGTTTACCGAGCTTACATCAGAGATGACTTCCTTCGTGGTGAGCTGCTGTTGCCTGCAGCCTGCAGCCTGCAGGTTCAAGTGAGCTTCGCAATGGACCGGCTCACTTGAAGCACCCTTTCACAAGGTTTCCCCAAATTTCGGGAAACAATCTAAAAAACCTCGATTGCACCATCAAATCGGTGCTTTCGTAATCAAGGTTTTAGCGAAACCCAATCAGGTTTTTTAGGCGGACTGCAAGTGAGACCATGAGCCACTTGAAGTTTTCCCACCATGAGCTCCATGCGGCGCGTGGCCTGGGCGCCTGCGTTTGTATGGGCGTTGCTATGCGTGCTCTGCTCCTCTGCGATGGGTGCGTACAACATCGGCGTGGGCAAGAGCGACGTCACGGGCCCGGCAGCTGAGATCGTGCTCATGGGCTACGCGGACTCGAGCCAGACGGCCGCGGGCATCCTCAATCGGCTCTACGCGCGCGCATTCATCGTCGAAGACGCGGCGACGCAGCAGCGCGTGGTATTTGTGAACTGCGACTTGCACTCGATCATGCAGCTCGTGCACCAAGAGGTCGTGAGGCGGCTGCAGACGAAGTACGACGGCCTGTACTCGGACCAGAACGTCGTGCTCCACGCCACGCACACGCACGGCGGACCGGGCGGCGCGTCCGCGTACTTCCTGTACGACGTGTCGATCTACGGGTTCATCAACGACAACTACGAGAAGATCGTCAACGGGATTGTGAAGGCGATCGACGACGCGCACGCGTCCATGGCCCCCGGGTCCATCCTCTTCAACAAGGGACAGCTCGACAATGCCAACAAGCAGCGGTCCCCAGAGGCGTACGCAGCCAATCCAGAGGCCGAACGCACACTGTACGGGACGGACCGAGACATTGACATGCGCGTGCTTCATTTCCGAGGTGCGGACCAGAAACTGCGCGGTGTTTTAGCGTGGTACCCTGTCCATCCGACCAGTTTGACGCGGTTCAATCGGTTCATCAGCGGCGACAACAAGGGCTACGCTGAGTTTTTGGTCGAGGAGAAGTATCCGGGAGTGGCGGTGGGTATCGGCATCTCAAGCGCTGGCGATGTGAGCCCCAATCTGGTTGACAACGGCAACGGCACGTTCAGTGGTGAAGGCAAGACGGACATTGAGAGTGCGGAGATCATAGGCAGTCGCCAGGCAGCTAAGCTGCTCGAACTGCTCGAAGAGCCGACGGAGGAGATCAAGGGCTCCGTGCTGGGCAAGCTCACGTACGTGGACTTCTCCAACGCCACGATTCACGGTGTGAAGCCAGACCCACTCAGGCCGTACGCGAACCGCACGTGTCCAGCGATCATGGGCCAGAATTTTGCCGCTGGTACGGAAGACGGTCGCGGCCTCTCGGCGTTCAAGGAAGGAGACTTGAAGGAAAACAAGCTGTTCCGGATGCTGGGCGGGCTGGTCAAGTCGACGCCGGACTGGGTCGCCGAGTGCCACACGAGGAACAAGGTTCCGCTGCTCGCAGTGGGTCTGATGAACCCTGTGCCGTGGGTGCCCTCTGTTTTGCCGGTGCAAGTGATCAGGATCGGCCAGTTCGGCATCGCTGTCACCAATTTTGAAGTGTCGACAATGGCTGGGAGACGGATCCGGTCGACAGTCCAGTCAGCACTCGCGTCGGCTGGCGTGACGGAGGTGGAGGTGGCGTCGATGTCGAATGCGTACGCCCAGTACGTCACAACGGAGGAAGAGTATATGACCCAGCACTACGAGGGCGCGTCGACGCTGTTTGGTCCGAATCAGTTGGCTGCTCTTCAGCAAGCGCTCGCTCGCGTGGCCCAGTCGGTCGCTGACCCAGCGATACCGCTCGACCGCGGACCGATGCCTCGCCAGTTCGATCGCTCCAAGCTGCTGAACTTCCAGACTGGCGTAGTGCTGGACACTGCTGGCTGGGGAAAGAGCTTTGGAGACTTGCGCCAGGACGTTGAGCCGTCCTACGCTATCGGTGAGACCGTGTCCGCTGCGTTTTACGGCGCGCACCCGAGGAATCGGCTCGACCAGGTGGGCTCTTTCTGTGACGTGGAGAAGCGGGATTCGAACGGACAGTGGGCCACGCTGTTGACCGATTCGCACTGGGATGTCCGGTATGAATGGTACCGAGCGGGCATCACAGAGAGTCGCAGTGTGTGCAAGTGGGTCCTGCGCAACGGTGATCGAAACGTTGCCCCTGGGAGCTACAGACTCCGCCACCGAGGGTTCTCCAAGTCAATTCTTGGCGAGGTGAAGAGCTACGAAGGCGTGTCTTCGAGGTTCGAGATCATATTACCGGCGAGTGGCAGAAACGAGATGGCTGGGCAGTGCCGTCGTGGAGGCGACAGCCACGGAGAGACTCATGCAGCTGAGTGCTGTGTGGATGGAGATTCGTGTGAAGCGAGCGTATGACACAGTGGGCAGTTCGTTACTGCAAGTATCTCAACAAAAATCATCGTCATTAGTGGTTGCGGAGCGACCTCAAATCCACAAAAGTGCAGACTTTGCCACGGTGCTTGATGGAATGGCAGTTGGGTTCAGATCTTTTTGCCAAAGCTGAGATTTCATCATTCCACCACGTATAGTATACGGTATGTGGTATACCATCCAATCAAGGAGACTCTATATCAGTATATTGAACCAAAAATGCCTATACCAGGCATCCGATTCAATTACATTCGCACTCCATCCGCACGAAGAGTCTCACGAGTTTCAGAACCGCAACTGGCTGAACCGCCCATCTCCTTCCTTCGTCACAGTTCTCTTTTGTGATGCGTTCCAACCCAGAGCGCCAAACTTCGAGTTCGGATCAAATCAGGCGTTGGTCAATCGGAATGGAAATCATTCTTCTCTTCGCTCGACCCGGAGCGTTGGCTCGTTCCTCCGTCATTCCCCAATCTGCCACACATCGCCAACGCATTGCATCCAAACAACAGTGTCGAGAATGCTGTCGTTGCGTAGCATGGTGACGGCCACGGCCTGTGCGGCGCTGTGTCTGCTCAACTCGACTGTCATGGCCGCCTACAACATCGGCATCGGCAAGAGCGACATCACGGGGCCGGCAGCCGAGGTGGTTATGATGGGGTACGCGGACTCGACGCAGAAGTCGGCGGGGCTGCTCAACCGCCTCTACGCTCGCGCGTTCATCATGGAGGACGCGGACACGGACGACCGCGTGGTGTTTGTGAACTGCGATTTGCTGGCGGTGTTTCAGCTCGTGCAGCAGGAGGTGATCAAGCAGCTCAAGACCAAATACGACGGGTTATACACGGAGCAGAACGTCGTGCTCCACGCCGTCCACACGCACTCTGGGCCCGGAGGCTCGTCGGCCTACTTCCTGTACGACGTCTCCATCTTCGGTTTCATGAACGAAAACTATGAGAAGATCGTGGCTGGCATCTTGAGTGCCATCGATGCCGCCCACGACGACGTCTCGCCTGGCACGATCCACTTCAGCAAGGGCCAGATTCTGAACGCAGGCAAGAACCGCTCGCCGCCAGCCTACTTGGCCAACCCGGAAGCCGAGCGAGCGTTGTACCCCGCTGACCATGACCTGGACATGCGAGCGCTGCAGTTCCGTGGCCCAGAAGGCAAGCTGCGCGGTGTTCTCGCGTGGTTTCCAGTCCACCCGACCAGTCTGACGCAGAAGAACAAGCTGATCAGCAGTGACAACAAGGGTTACGCCGAGTTCCTGGCCGAGGAGAAGTACCCAGGCGCGACCGTGGGCATTGGCATCTCGAATGCAGGCGATGTGAGTCCGAACCTCATCGACAACGGCAACGGCACGTTCCGTGGCGAGGGCAAAGATGACATTGAGAGCGCGGAGATCATTGGCGGACGCCAGGCGTCGAAGCTGTTCGAGCTTGTCGAAGGGAAAACCGAAGAGATCAAAGGCTCTCTTGTGGGGAAGTTGTCGTATGTGGACTATTCCAACGTGACCATCGACGGCGCCGTCGCGACGCCAGAAAACCCGTACGCTGCCCGCACTTGCCCAGCCATGGTTGGCCAGAACTTCGGTGCGGGTACGGAGGACGGCCGTGGTCTCGGACAGTTCACTGAGGGTGATCTGAAGCCAAACCCCTTGTTCAAGGCCATCGGTGCTGTGCTCAAGGACGCACCGCAATGGGTCAAGGACTGCCACACGAAGAACAAGGTCCAGCTCCTTGCTGTGGGTCTCAACAACCCCGTGCCTTGGGCGCCGAATGTATTGCCGGTCCAGGTCGTCAAGATCGGCCAGTTTGGCCTGGCCATCACCAATTTTGAAGTCACGACCATGTCTGGGCGACGCATCCGCTCGACGATGAGAGAAGCGTTGGCTCCCGCTGGCGTCACCGAAGTCGAGCTCGTGTCGATCTCCAACGCCTACGCTCAGTACCTCACGACCCCCGAGGAGTACGCGACGCAGAACTACGAAGGCGCGTCGACGCTGTTTGGCCCGAACCAGCTCGCGGCTGTGCGCCAGGAGCTCGCGCGAGTCGCCAAGTCTGTGGTCGACCTGTCCATTCCCCTCGATGTGGGCCCGACGCCTCGTCAGTTTGATCCTTCGAAGCTCCTGACAGTCCAGACAGGCGTGGTGCTGGACACTGCTGGCTGGGGCAAGAAGTTTGGAGATCTTCGCAAAGACGCCCGTGAATCGTACACGATTGGTGAGACCGTGGCAGTCGAGTTCCGTGGAGGCCACCCGAAGAACCACTTGGATCGAGTTCACTCGTTCTGCGACGTGGAGACGCAAGACGCCAGTGGCAACTGGTCCACGCTTCTGACGGACGCACACTGGGACGTGCGCTTCGAATGGCACCGTGCTGGTATGACGGAGAGCCGCAGTGTGTGCAAGTGGTACGTCCGCCAGGGAAACCCGACGTCAGTGGCTGGCAGCTATCGCATCCGCCACCGTGGCTACTGGAAGTCGCTCTTCGGCGATCTCAGCGCGTACGAAGGCGCGTCGTCG
>JAADXN010000469.1:0-22774 GCA_023337875.1 Pythium apleroticum | reverse complement strand
GTATTGATAGTTGGAATTCGTCGGTCATTTCTACCGACGATTTTATCGTTTCTAAATGAACTTGTGTCTTTGAAGTCACCAAGTCCGTGGATCCATGTGAAGGTTCATCGCCATGGACGAGCTGAATGCGCGCATTGATGAGGTGTTCAGCACCACAGCCTGCAAAGGGACAAAGAGCGTGTACATGCTGGTGTTGATCAAGCTGTGCATATGGGTCGTCGCGACGACTCCGGATCAAATGGATCAAGTGTTCCACTAGCATTTTTTTTGCTGTCGTGCCAGCACCTCCAGATAGTGAACGTTTTCGTACTTCGCAGTTTGATATTTCTCTCCGCTTGCCAATCAACCTCTCTGCCATTACGACGCAAACATGCAAGCGCTACCTGGCCACGATGCAGCCACTTGGCATCACTGCTCTTCCCAGGATGGACTCCATCGAATTCGTCATGGCAACAACACTCGAGCGTCTGCTCGGACCACACCAGATCCCCCTGCTGAGACTCCAGCTCCACTACAAGCGGCACCACCGCCAGCTCAAAAGTCGTGAGGCGACAGGGCCGCACACCGATGACACACTCACCCCAATACTCCGCGTGGACGGCATCGCCGCAGCAGAACCGTCTCCACCCAGTCCTCTGGTACTATCAAGCACTAGCAAATGATCATCGACTCTCGCGCAAGCGGCGGAGAGCAGAGTAGGATCTCATTGTATAGCCACCTACCAGTAGAGTAGACACTTACTAGTGGTTGCCCCGGTAACTTCAATGTCAACTTGACGTTCAAAAACAAAAAAACAAGCGCACTCAAACGTGAAAGATCGAAGCCCACTACGATACAAGACTGCACGTGGCAAACGCTTGCGCGGCAGTGCATCCCGTAGATCGTACTTGAGTTCTCTTCTCTCCAATGCGTTATCTGCGATTTTGGACATCAGCGGTGTTGCCCCATGTGTTCGGTTAGAAACGATCTTCGGTCAAAACTGCCGACGTTTTCCCACGAATCATTGCATTTTTCATTTTGCGAGCCAAAACAACAGGGATGAAGTTCTCGATGAGTGGAAAAGCTCGTGCGAAATGCACGAAGAAATGACCGATTTGGAAACTTTTTGCACCACGAATTCCATAGAAGTGCAACTTCACACGATATTCAAAGTGGTACATACCTGTGGGACTTGATCGAGCCGCAGCGGACCCTAGACATGTAGTGAAACTGACGACGAGGTCATATCGGTCAACAAAAATCCCATTTCTCTTTTGCAGTTCTTCGAGTAAAAAAACCACCTGCTAGACACATTCACGTTGTGTGCTGCTCCCAATTCCGTCTAAGCACTAACCTTTACGCGCACCTTGGCCTTGATCTACTCGCTCGCATCATCAACGAAGATGATCGCGCTGGTCGTTCGACGACCACCTTGAGTTGCACCTTCTGGGCTTGCAGCTGTGCTGTTCAATTGAGAGTATCGGGGCTTCACGATACGCGAGCCTGTCGTGAAGTAGAGGAAGAAGCAGGCACCGGCAAACAGGAGCACGCTCATGTTCAAGCCAATTGGAAGCCCTTCTCCAACGCGCTCAGCAAACTCGTCGGCTTCCAGTGAGAATGTTTGACGTTTCTCGAGCAGCTGCAGCACCATGAACATTCCCACGAGCCACGCGACTTCGTTTGACTTGTGCGTAGTCTTGATTTCCTTGTTCACCACATCTTCGTGGGCTGCTTCCACCGCGGCGGCTTTGGAGTTTGGCACGACAGGTTCCCCGAAGACAACACGTCTCTCCGTTTCCTCAACACCGAGACGCTTCAGCAGCACAATGACTTGACACAACTCGAAGCACGCACTCGTGGTGGACTTGCTGCCGCCTTCGTATTCCATCTCCCACGATGTGAACGTACTGGTTGGCGTCGAACAAAGATGCTCAGCAGCAGCGCGCACGTGGGCAAGCGTTGGCAGAGGCAGCTCGAGTGGAGGCACAGTGTGGTCCTCCGTCTCCTTCGACTGCTGTCGCTCGAGCACATCGTTCGCGAAGGTCACGACGGCGCTGATCTTTCCGCTCGCGAAAAACGGGCTCACGGGCTTGGGCTGAGATACACTGTTCAACAGGCAATAGCTTCCCACGGGGCAGTCCTTGTTCGTAAGGTGCACGAAGTCTGTGAACACGGCGACACAAGCCTTGGCGTCACCCGCTCCCACGAATTCCACACCGTCCGGCGATCCGGCAGCGCCAACCACCGGCAGCTTCTCAGAGAATCCATGCGGGAAACACGGATGCGGCACAGGCTTGGATCTCTCCTCATCGGTCTTCAGCTGCTTGTAGACATACCGGGCGATCGCGAGGTGCAGTCGGTCTTGGGCAAAGTCAAGTTGCTCGTAAATGTAAAAGTCCGTCGTGTTCAGCGACCGCGAGAGCTGCTTCCGGCGAATGGCGCGACGCCAGCGCTCTTGAATGTCGAATCCGATCAGCAGCGAATCTTCATGGAGCGAGATCACACCCGAAAGCTCCACGGCGCCAGGAGCCAGCGACGACGTGATACGGCCGTCGAGGTAGTTCACGCCCAGCAACTGGTAGTAGCCCTTGGCGCGCGACTCGACGACTCGCAGGTCGTCTCTCGCCAGCATGAACGGGAACGACGCGTCTTCGATGGACGCCTGGTAGATGTCGTTCAGCAAGCCTTCGAGGCGAGCGTGTCCAAGGCTGCGCTGCAGCTCACTCGCGACGAGCAGGTGGGCGTGGCAATGGCGAGGCTGCACGAGCAGAGGCTTGGACTGGCTCAGCAAGTACTCGGCGATGCTCAGGAAGCCCGGACGAAGCTGCTGATACGCTTCCGCAGGCGTGACGTCGCCCAGACCAGGCACAACCGCTGGGAATGAGTCGAACACGGCGATGTCGGCGTCGTCCTCGAAGCCCTGGAGCAGCAGGAAGCGGCTCTGCTTGGCAGTCGCTTCCACGAGAACGCGGCAGCTAGGACGCGCGACGTCCGCTGACGCTTCTTCCGTCGTTGCTGGGGTTGAAGTCTGCGTCGGAAGGCTCGGATCGATCGCGTGCACCGGACTCAACAGCGCCTGAAGCAGCGAGATCACCACGAAAACCGCCGACAAACCCATCAATCGAGAGCGCCTGGACGTAGCTTTTCGGATATTTGGTGATACATGCATGATTATCGCTTCTTCAGGGCGACGAGCCATCATATCGCCGCCATGTTTCCCCTGCGCAGGCGTCATTTTCGGCACTCTGCCTCTTGCATCAACAAGCGTCCGTCGAAGGAACGCCCTCGCTCAACGTCTTAACACCCGCTAACCTTCACGCTCTACATCCGTTAACTACCATCCGGATGGTGGTCAGAAATTATCCGGACAATGTCCAACTGTCTAACACCAGTAGGTCCTGTATTGAGATTACATACAGTACCACTGATAAATGCAGTGTCCGCCCCGTTGGGAGCTCCTCAATCAGACCGACCGACTCACACGACAATGGCGCTGTCCATGGGGCACTCGTCGGGGTCCTCCTACCTGCTGCATGCGTGCATCCTGCTGCTGCTGCTGATCGTGAGCCTCGTGCAGCTCATGTTCTTCGCGTTCCTGCCCGACGTGCAGCTCCACGTGGACTTCTGCAACGCCACAGTCGCCGCGCGCACGCTCTCGGCCGCCACGAGCGAGGAGCTACAGACGCCCATGCACATGCTCTACCGGTCCCTGTACCTCTCGCCGAAGGAGATCGCGGCGCGCGAGAAAGAGGAAAAGGAACGGCTTGAGAAAGAGCTCGCGCAGGCGCTGCTGGCGGCAGGGAAGACTCCCAAGATCAGAGGAGACAAGAAGTCCGTG
This sequence comes from Pythium apleroticum, assembly GCA_023337875.1. Lineage (NCBI taxonomy): Eukaryota > Oomycota > Peronosporomycetes > Pythiales > Pythiaceae > Pythium > Pythium apleroticum. Next base: position 18,957 of record JAADXN010000469.1, on the reverse strand, counting down.
GGGCTCGGACTCGGCGGGAAACACCGGCAGGGCGACGACGTAGCCAAGAGCGAACGGCAAAAGCTGATCGAGAAGGGGTTCTTTCTGCAGTCGATGGGCCAGGGCCACGAGCCGCTGAACTCGTCGTCGTCGTACTGCGTCAATCTCATCACGCCCAGCGACAGCCCAGGCGTGCTCCAGGATTTTGAACTGTATCTGAACGCGCTGCCCTCTAGTCGCCCCGTTCATGCTGCGGAAGGCAACATCGTTCTCCCGCCGTCCGTGATCGATCTGTATCTGGAACGCCACCCCGTCGACAAGAAGTACTACCGCCATTTCAAGCACCCGCGTGACAAGAACATTTGGATGATGCAGAACGCCGAGTTCTTTGACCGCCACGAGCTCTCAAACCCCGACATTGGCGTCATGATCGTGAAGAACCGCATCGGTCTGAAGAAGGTGCTCGAGTATCGCCACCGCCACAAGATGGGCTACTCGGTGTTCTACACGAAGCACACGAGCCACGACGTGTACCAGCCCGAAATCGAGCGTGATTGGACGTCATTTTTGCATCTCGCCGGCTGGAGTCCGTTCAAGAACACGCGCGTGATCGTCCAAGCATGGGCTCAACACCCGGAATGGCCCAAGCTTGTTCTCCGCGTGATCAAGAGCGATATCTGCGCCTGGATCGACTCGACGTACGGCTCCCAAGATGGCTGGCGGCTCGCCAACGTCGACTACAAGTGCGGCTCGGAGCCGTTGGATATGAAGAATGAACTGCAGAACAAGATCGGCTTGCATTTGTGTCCGAGTGAGACGGAAGGGTTCGGCCACTACATCAACGAAGCTCGCAGTGCCGGCGCGCTCATCTTGACGACCAACGTCGCGCCCATGAACGAGCTCATCGACGAACGGAACGGCGTGCTCGTGGGCCGTGCGAACGAGTGGTGGTGGCAGACCAAGGGTGACTTATTTATGCCTATGGCGCACGTCGACATCGAAGACATCGAGCAGGGCGTGGAGCGTATCCTGCTGATGACGGTCGAGGAACGCCAGCGAATGGGCCGCCGTGCACGAGCCAAGTACCTCGAAGACCGGACGTACTTCTTGAACGCCATGGCCGCCATCGAAGATAGCTTGTGTCAGGACGAGATCCGCATGGACAAGCTGGAGCCGTATCTGTACTAAATCGCCTCTCTCTCCCATTTAGTACTCGGCCACAACCGTGTTGAGAGAACCCATAGAGCTCACGTAGACATCACCGATGCAATTCATATCGAAGAAATCATCATATTCACTTCCACATCGTAAGGAGTGGCTATTGCTAACTAAGGAGTGCTGGCTGGCTATTCAGTTCGGAGAAGAAGAGAGGTGGGCTCACGACGAGTACGTAGTAGTTACAAGAAGGTTTAGACATCCACTGGCTGGTCGGATCCCACTTGGAGGGCCTGGACGCGGTTCTTCAGCTCTCTCCGTAGCTGGAAGCGGGCCCGAATGACAGAACGGAACACTTCGACGGCAGCCTTGGAGGTCGTCACAGCGACCATGGGGTTCTCCGTCTGGATCCGGATGAGGTTTGGCGCGATCACGATCGCGAGCTGGTCGACGCCCATGTGGTTCTGTGGTTGGTACTCGGCGACCTCCGCCAGCATGTCAGCTAGCCACAGAAGTACCGAGTACTCGAGCGAGCCGAGCATGTTCCGGACTTCGTCGGCCGCACTGGGCATCCGGCACAGCTTCTCCATTTGGTCACAGGGGATCTCGTGGAGAATGGGCACTGGCAACTCACGAAACCAGAGCTTGAGTAGATCGGCGAGCACGCGGACATCCGTGTTGGCACCGCAGAAAGTGCCGTGGTTGATCTCGTTCATGGCCTGGTCGCGGTGGTCTTTGTTGGGCGACTCACGGAAGATGTGGGGCACGAGGTGGCCCTGCTTGGCGAAGAAGTTCTGCTGCAGCATGACCAGCACGGCCGGGATACGTTCGTCGTACCCCGGGATCGTCACGCGCGGCACTTGGCGGAAGTGTAACCGGAACTGTTGGTTCAGCAGCAGCGGCTCCGTGAGCTGCTGCTTGTTCTCCTTGAAGCTGTTGCTGCTCCACGCGCGACTGCGCTTGGCCTTGGGCTTGTTGCTGGGGATGGGCGGCGTCATGGGGGACGCGTTGCCGCTGCTGAGACTGAAGCCCCCGGGCGACGCCGAGCCGGCCTGGGACGCAAAGTACTCGAGGAAGTTGTCCGGGATGCCTTCGAACCGCGCCTCAGCGTAGTTGTAGCGGACGCTGACGTCGTGGCGCGTCGCGAAGGGCGCACTGATCTCGTAGATGCCAGGCGTCACAGGATCCTCACTGGAGGACGACGGGGACGCAGGCGACGCCCCGAGCTTGGCGTTGGTGTCCGCGGCTGGGCCGCTGGGTCGGCGGATGTTGAGGCAGGAGCTCATGGCGACGAGGCGAGCGACGAGATTCCGATTATTTGAGGGCCGGCCAGAACGGAAATCTGCGAGTGGGCTGTGCGGAACACTGGATCCGGGGAGTCGTGCCTGAGGAGAGGATGACGAGCTCGAGCAGAACACCTTGACGGGGTAGAGCCTGAGCAGAACTCAGGGAACAGTCTCGCTGGACACTTTGGTTGGTCCGCAGTGGATGGAGTTATCACAAAACTGGCGTCACTACACACACGCATACACATCCAAACGTGAGATGGGTACTTGAGGAGGGGGGAGGCAGACATCACTACTCTACCTTCAGAGAGAGCGCTCGCTCGCTGCGTGCGTGGTGGCGGAGCAGATTCCAGTGAGATGACCGCGTGCCCTGCACACGTGTAGGGGGGATGGGATGGGGGACGACGCCGAGCGGCAGATGACGGGATACGATTGGGGGTCTCCACGCACGTGGCGCGCGGCGTGTGGCGGCTGCGGGTCGCGTGGCAGCCGGTGGCACTTTCGGAAAGTGTTCCAGGTTGAGCAGTGGCCAGAACGAGTCGCACGCCCTTCACTTCAACACGAGCTAAGATCCAGCCACAGACTGGGCTGTCCGAGCGCAGCCGCGAGCACCGCCGCAGATGGTTCCGCTGCCTTTCGAGTGAAGCTACTGGAGACAGCCGGCCTCGCTTGCTCGTGTTGGGTTGTGCAGACGATGGAAGATGGCGATGAAGGATGGCCCGAGCCGCTTCCTTCCGTCCAATGTTGACGGCGTCTCCAGTCAGACGGCCACGAGTCGAGCCGGACAGTCAGTCAGTTGATTCCTCGCGCCGAGAAGAAAACGCAGAACACTTTTTCTGACGCAAATGGCCAATGGGAACGCCAACGCGGCGGACCCGTCGCAGTGGGTGTGGGTGGAGCGACTCCGCCGGATCGTTCTCCTCCAGCGCAGGCCTTTACACGGCAGTGACCGCGACGGCTATGGTTTTTATTCCGTGCCCACACTTCGTGCGTTGTTTGGTTCCTGGAACTGCGGCGAGCGGATGCGTGCGTCGCCCCAGCGCGGCCGTTACGAAACGAATGAGGGGGTAGAAGAAAACCGCGCGTTGATTGGCTGATCCGCAACGCAGCAAACGCTTCCACGCCCTTTCGTGCAAAATGTTCCGGCCAGAACATCGTGGGCGTGGTCTTCGATCCGCCCCGCTTTTTTGTATTTCCTTCCATGGTTCTGCTCCGCCACTTTTCGTGCCGCGTCACTTTTGGTTCCATGATGCTGGGTTCTTTCCGTCGTTTGAGAACCTCTACAACCTGATCGTGACCTTCGTCCCCATCACATTTCACAGGCAAGAGAGATGGCTACACTATCCAGAAAAGATCGGCGAGACGTCCTCACGGTCTCCGCACCCACACTTGACTTTGCAGTAGATTGGAGAATGAGGAACGAGTGGCCAGCAGCGGACGGCGCGGCGCCGACCTCCGCTCAAGATGATTGGATGCGAGGCAGGCGCTCATCCGTGAAGGTTCCAGCCGCCGCCCGTGCAGAACAAAACGCCCAGCACTTGATTCTTTTACATCTCTGCAAGATCTCGATGCGTGGCTCTGGGTGCACTTCAGCTGCTCGTGACTTGGAGGGACGCCGGAGCAAGTTCTATGCTCCCGTTCGCGTCTCTCCACGAGCGGATCTTCGTTTCCTTTTGTCGATTGGTGGCCCGTGAATCAAGCCGCTGGGACTGGACCATCGACGTGGCGAGTTGGTGGTGGGCTGCTCCATGCGTGAAGTCCAACGCGCTGGCTACAGTCGCGCACACCACGAACGTCGCGAACGAGAGTAGAACGTGTCGTGCGCTTGCCGCCTTCGGAAGTGTGTCAAGAGGTTAAAGCGACGCGCGGCTTGTCATCTTTGGCTTCTAGAGATCCGCGGACTCCAGCTTGCACATCGGTTGAGCTTTCGACGCATTTCACCAAAGGTGGAGCCAGGAAGCAGCCGACATCTCGAAGCCACAGTTGAACCCACGATGAACTGGTGAGAAGACAAGATCTCCATTTCAGGTAACGCACTCCATTGAATTTTCATGGGTTCAAACACCCTTCGATCGTAGAAAAAGACACTCGGCAAACGTTTGCTCTCGGAGCGACACGCACAGGGCCTCTGGCCCTCACAGGATCGTGGGCTGGTTAGCAGTAGAAGAAGCCGCCCATCGGGAAGCCCAAGCCGCAGCCGCCGCCGTACAGACCAAAGCCAACCGTGTTCCAGTAGCCCAGAGGGTAGCGCCAGCCCAGCCCCCAGCCAGCGCCCCACAGACCGAACTGCTCCTGGTTCTTGTCGCTGTCTCCTTCGCCCTCCTTGCGGAACGCGATGCGCACACGGAACTGCGGCTCGGCGTCCTTGCCGATGTTCACAGCCGACGCTGGCAGCACGGCGTCCGCGACTTTGGACGTGCCGGTCATGATCACGCGGTCGTTTTGCGTCGGCTGGACGTTGCTGCGAGCGATGTTGACCTGGTTGTCGCTGGCCGCGATGTTCTTGTTGACCACGCCCGTGGGCTGACGCAGAATGTCCTTGGTGCCCACCAGCACCGTCACGCCGCGCGGCACCTGCGACTGGATCGCCTGCTCTTCGTCCATCTCGCGCTTGCCGGCCGCGTCCACGAAGTCGGCGATGCGCTGGTTCAGCGTCGCGTCGTCCGCGTTCTTGGCGGCCACCACGGCCGACGCCTTGGTCATGAGAGTCGCGTCAGTGTCACGAGCCGAGACCGCACGAAGCACGTTCTTGGTGAGGATAGCAGTGTTCATGTCCTGCTGCTCCTGCATCTTGGCGGCCTTCATCACGTCGCGGACCTTCTGGCGCATGGCCATGCGGTCGTTCTGCGAGAACACGATGTTGCTGCGCGCGATGAAGACGTTGTTGTCCGTGGCCGCCGTGTTCTTGTTGACCAGACCCGTCGGGCGGTTCAGCGTGCTGTGGGACGCGATTCCCACGCGCTTCATGTTGGTGTTGGCGTCCTGCGACTGCGACTGCGGCACCTCGGCTGCTCCCATCACGTTGATCTGGGCGTCGTCCATGGCCTTGAGGTTCTTGTCGTTCATGCTGCGGAGGTTGTTGGCGCCCATGACGTTGACGTCCGCGGCAGAGCACGAGGAGGCGGCGACGGCAGCGAACGCGGCGATGACGGCGAACTTCATAGTGCTTGGTGAGGAGGAGGTGGCTGGTGAAGGCTGTGGAGGAGACTTGAGCTGCTGGCGAAAAAACGCACAATGATCAATCGATACCTCCTCGTTCCGGTGCCACAACATGCCCAAGAGGATCCTGTCGGACGATTCTGGGAAATCCCCTTGGCGGCGTCGCATCCAACCGTCGATAGCATCCGCATAGACAAGGGAATTCACGCACGTGCGAGAACAGCGGATACCTCTCCCAGCCACAAACCGTCGTATTTCGTGTCCATTTCAACTGGGGGGAACGTACTTCGTATTGATGGCTGGTCGCCTAGTCACGCACGTCTCGCACGCACAGATCTGCGGTAAATCCCGAAGGACTCTTGGAACTATCCGAAACACCACGTTCATTATAATCATTATACTCATGACGATGCATCCAGCTTACTTGAGCCGCAGCAGCGTGCGCAGCGCCTCCTTTGAATTCTGGACGTAGCCCTTGAACGCGCTGCCGTGGAACGCATCAAACAACTGCGACTTCTTGATCTCGGCCTGCAGCGCCAAGCGGTCGATGCTCGCCATCGAGTCCTGAATCACTTGTAGCTACGCATCCATCCAAAGCTACAGCGTCAGACTCCTCCGTTATGCTCACAGTTTCAAACTGCTCGTCCACTCACCCGCAGAGCTGAACTCTCCACCTGCTCGATCGCCGCACGCTGGAGGCTTTCGATCTCCCGCGTCACGCTCAGATCACACGCCACGCTTGTCTCCGACTCTTTGCTTTCTCCATCCGTCGTCGCGGTCTGTTCCGACGCATCGCTTTTCGAGATCATGCTTTCCTTCATCTTGATCCAGTCGTTCTCCTCCGTCTCCAGTTCTTTTACCCGCGCTTCGTACGACTCGATCAGCGCGCGCAGCCGCTCATTCTCCGGATTCACGACCGTCTCCACAGTCCGCGACGGCGGGTTCTCCGCCATAAACTCCGTCACCCCCTCTTTGATCGCCTGCAGACTCTTCTCCGCTGTTCAAAAGCACAGTTACAATCAGTTTTACACTCTCACATAATCCCGATTACGACCCCAAACAGGCAACGTACTGAGCTCCAGGATGTCGGCACGCGCCGCCGACCGCGCGAAGTCCCGCATGGTCTTGCGCATCTCCCGCTTGACCTGGTCGCGCACGGCGTAGTACAGTTGCAGCTGGTCGCGGCTGAGCTTGTGGGTCTCCAGCAGCTTCGCGTCGAGCTGCTCCTCCTGGGCCATGGCGGCCTTGCGCTGCTGCAGACGCAGGCGCTTGAGCTCGCGCTCCTTCTTCTTCAGGAGCGCCGCTGATGCATTCGACGCATCGACGGAGGCAGAAGAGTTGGCGTTGGCCGTCGGCTTGGCGTCCTTCCGCGCACGGAAGACGAACGTGCTGCTGGCAGAAGCCTGTTTAGGCGTGGACGGCTGTGCGGTCGGCTCCTCGAACACGAAGCCATGGCGTCGTCTACAAGAGCATCATCCTCCATCAGTCACATGCGCTTTCGTTGGTTTCCTACGGATGCATGAACTCACTTTTTGTTGGTGTCGTTGGTTTTGTTGGTTTTGTTGGCGACCGCGACGTCGTCCTGGCGGCGGCGACGGCGCTTCTCTCGGCGCACGACAAGTGGCGTGTTGGGTACGAAGACACCCATAGGCGCCATGTCTGTGGCGGCGGAAGACGTGTGCGTGTAGCTGGTCATGGTTGCGACGGCCATCATCAGATAATGCGGGCTTCAAGGCGGCAGTGGTGGTGTTTCTTGGAGGACCTCTCTTGAATGACTGTGCGTTGGTGTTGGCGTTTTGAGGTTTTTGTTGGCGAAAAAGCCCCCTCGCGCGAGAGAACACCAACAAAAATTGAGGTTCAGACGCGGCGATTGGGCAGAATCCAAAAATTCAAAAACCCACCAACGGAGAAAAAAGCGCGAAAATTGGTTCTCACAGTAAGTGCGCATTGCGTACTTAGATATCATATCCGTACTTAGTGAGGTTCATGGCTACATTCTGGGAAAGTGCAACATCAAAGACGCAACACGCATGACTGCCCTCCCATCCACAACCAAATGGGTATGTTGCATTATAAGTCAGTGCTGCTTCTGCGGCTCAGTGTTGTGGGCGTACGCGTCGACGACTTGGTGTTGACGGTCTCTTTCTTTTGGCGACGCACGCATTCGCTGACTTTCTCGTCCATAAGCCGTCCGAGAATGCCCATGAAGAGCTTCTCGTCTTGTAGATTGTCATCCAGAGAATCATTGAGCAGTTCAAACTCGTCCTTGTCACCATCGCCGGCGAACGTGGAGCTTGTGACCGATGCACGGTCGTCGTCATCGTCCTCATAGCGTTCCTGCTCCGGCTCTTGCGGTTTCCCTTGTGCCGACACGCCATCGGCAGCATCGTTCAGAGCATTCGCAGCGATTTCATCCCACTTCACGAAACTGGATTGAGTCGGTGCCGTCGTCTGTGCTGGTTCTGGCTTTGACGGAGGGAATCCATACGCATAGTCATCTTCCTCGTCGCTGTCGTCCGCCCAGGACCACGTGCTCTTCTTTGGTCCTGTCCCACCTTCCGTGCCAAACGGCGTGAAACTTGCCCAGAAGCCAGGTGGGGATCGCGCACCGCTATTACTAGGCGTGGCACCGTTCGCTGTGCGGTCATCAGGTGAGTTTTCTCGCCCGGAAGATGTGACGGCTGGCACGTCGGTTGATATCCGCAGGTTAGCAAATCGCGAGGCTCCCTCCGATCCAGCACCAGCAGAGAAACTGCCACGAGGCGATGCCGGGGCTGACACTGACGCAGACGCTGATGACGATCCGTTCGTTGTCGATCCGAAGGTGTGGCCATTCGTATGGCCGTTTTCGCTCGGCGATGTGCTCGCTTTTCGTTGCTTCTGCAGCGCCTGGAATGCATCCAAGCACATTTTCTCAAGCGTCGAGGGCGCGTCCAGGTCTTCTCGACACATGATCTTCGCGATGTCGTACAGCGTCAGATCTGCTTTCACTCCCTTCTGGACGATCATGCCGGCGATGATCATGTTGCGTCGACACGCGCGTCGCAATGGGATCTTCTTGGCGAGGCGATCCGCATCTTCGACAGGGTTTAACCCCAACACGTACGCACGATCTGCTGCACTCAGCGGCTGCTGGAGCTGGGGCCAGTTGTACCAGCACCAATCGCACCACGCAATCTCGAGAAACTGGGGCAGACAGTACCCATGGTCGATTGGGATCAGCTCGTACTCGACTTGGGACGGCGCCGTGGGCGTCGCGACTGTTCTACGCTTGCGCACCAGAATGTTCGCGTCGTTGCGGTCGGTGTTCAGCAGTCGCATGTCCAGCAACACGACCTTGTGGACCTGGTGGGCGCTGAACAGGTTCGGCGCGATGTCACTCGCGACGTCGTCGTGGCGCACAAACTCCTGGAGCGATCCCATCTTGAACGGGCAGTTGGTGAGATCGCCGTACTTAAACACTGGATGCCGCGCCTCCACGAGCGACGTCGCCGGTACGCCAGCAAAGTGTTCTCGATCCAGCAAATACGCCGCCAGCTCGCGCTCACACGCCTCTCCGGACAAGATGCCACGCCGCAGGCCGCTCTGGCCGAGTTCACCGACCAGTCCACGCGGATTGTTGGGTCCAAACGGCTCCTCGTCCTGCGGCTTGAAGCACCCGACATTGCGATGCGTCGGGTCTTTGAGAAAGTACGTGCCACCGGTGCCATCCATCGCCAACACTGGCGCGAGCCCCAGTGCCAGGCCCTGCAGAGCCTGGTGGAGCACTTTCATGAGCGCCACCGGCAGCAAATGCGCACCAAACGGATGGATATTCACGACGGGCAGGGCCTGCTGCGCAGTCAGCGCCGACGCCTTCGCGCTGGAGCTGCTGGCAGAACTCGATCGCAGCCCATGGAGACTCGAGCTCTTCCGGAACGGCGTGGACGGAGACGCAGTCGCAGTCGCAGAAGAAGAAGAGGAGGAGGGGGCAGCAGTAGTCGCTGCGTCCGTGCCGTACAGGAACGCGAGGTTGTTGGCGCGGCGCGCGACGAAGTCGACGACGACGTTGTCCTGGTAGATGCCGCACTGCTGTAGGTTGTGCGCGTTCTTGAGCTCGCGGCCGTGGAAGTAGAGCTTCTGGACGTTGGACGGCACGTTGAAGACGACCTGCAGCTGGTCCTTGACGTCCTTGACGCTGGCCCACGGCCGCAGGATCAGCTTCTTCTTGCGCTCGAGCGGGTCGCGGAAGTCCTTGACGTAGATGGAGATGGAGCCGTGGCCGCTCTCGAGCCAGCCGCCGGGCAGCGAGTTGGCGTTCATGGTCGGCGGATTTTGCAGTTGTTCCGACGACGAGAGCAGGGTCTAACCACCAGCGAGGAGAACAGTTGAAGAGCAGGAAGAGGAGGATCTGTGACTCTGTGACACGGGGAGTGGGTGGCGGTCGAGGAGGACAGACAGCCACGTGGGGGAGGACGGAGGAGGGGAGAACGATCTCCGCCCCACGCGGAACGAGTCTACTGAGACTAAACGGCAAACAAACGCAGAATGATCCGCAGCAGGTGACTCCCAGTCGGATGATGCCGCCGTGAACTGCTCCCACAACCGGAACAGAAAGCGGTGTCGGAACCGCATGCATTTTCCCCATGCACAAACACGAAAAAATGCAGATTTTCCCAACCGCAAATAATCCAACTATCCGGATATTTCAATTAAAAAGCGCTTTTTCGTGGACCAGTCCCCGAAAGGACGCGGCCATGGTATCTGCTAATGTGCTAATGTGTCGGTTGGGGACTTCCACGAGACCTGGAGAGCCACGGCGGACGGGCGCGATCCCACAGACCGCAAAGGCACCTCTGCGTGTGTGTGTCTTGTGTCTGCGCGTGCTTGACGGGCGCTCCGATGTCGCTGTTCCAGGTGCGGGAGTGGTGGGCCACCAAGAGCGAGCACGACGAGGAGTACTCGTACGGGGCCCTCGTCGTGGGCAACGTGGACAACGACAGCTCCGGACAGGGTACGCACGTAGTCTGTGGGGATGGTACCGCAGCGGTTTGTCTAACTGGCTGTGTGTGTGTGTGTTTGTATGAAATCTCAGTTAAGATCGTGACGGGGTCGCTCCATGGCACGCTGCGCGTGTACTACCCGACGCAGAACGAGTTCAAGATCGAGCACCTGCTGCTGGAAGAGAACCTGGGCGAACCCATTCTCCAGATCGAACTGGGCTACTTCATTCCGTACGTCACCTGCCCTTTTAGCAGGACTCGGAGAGCAAGGAGATCACTGATCGCTTTGATATCCCCTCAGAAACCAACGGGCGCTGGCGCTCGCTGTGCTTCATCCGCGGCGTATTGCAATCTACAATGTCGACGGCGTCGGCGGCAATGGCAATGGCATGTCGGCCAGTTACTTCAAAGTCACGCAGCGGTACGAGCACCGCCTGGGTATCGACGGCGAGCATTTCACGGCGTACAATATGATCTACGGGCCCTTTGGCAGCGGCTCCTCGAATGGCCCACGGTCGTCTCAGGACCGAGACCATCTCTGTGTGCAATCGCTGGACGGCCGTCTGCAGTTCTTCGAGCAGGACCGCTTTGCATTCCTGCTGCCACTCAACAACAGCTTCGTGCCAGGTCCGATTTGCTACGCGCCTGGCATGGACGCGATCATCGCCGCGACGTCGGACCTGCAGATCGAGTGCTATCGGTACCAAGTGCTCGCGTCCGCCTCGCTCAAGAAGAAGAAAAACAGCGCGCTGGATGCTGAGGAAAAAGACGGCGGAGCAGCTGCAGCGGCGCCGAAGCAAATTCACTGCGATTGGAAGCTCAACCTTGGTGAGACCGTGGTCGAGATCCGCATTGGGCGGTGCTTCTACCAGGAAAACGCGACGACGTTCGACATCATCGTACTGGGGGAGTTCACACTGTTCTGCATCAAGCCGCATGGAGAGATCTACATGCAAAAACGGCTTGGGTACCACCCATCGACGCTATGTCTCTTCCCTCGCGAGCCTGGGAATAGCAACAGCGGCTCGGCAAACGCGACCATGGAGAACATCCTCGTGGCGAGCCACACGAAGCTGTGGGCGGTCTACAAGGACAAGGTCCTTTCATGGTCGGCGTGGGCTCCGAACGTGCCCGTTGCGATGCAAGTGGCAGAGTTTGGCCACATCGACGGTATGGTCGTGACGCTCGACTCGGACGGCGCACTGAGTGTCAACTACATGGGCACGGACCCACCGTCGACCGCCGTCGTCGCCACGGATGCGAAGGAAGTCAACTACGAAGAGATGGACGAGGAGCACCGCCAGCTTCTCAGTGTGATTCGCCGCGCCCAGGGCGAGCGCCGCACGGAGCCGAAGGAACGCGTGCTCGTCCGCGTCCAAGTGCCTTCCATTCTCGACGCCGTGCAAGATCGAAGTGGTGGCGGCGACGACTTCGGCCGACGACCGGGAGGAGGAGGAGGACGAGCCGTCGACCCGACGTCCGCACGAGGCGTGCAGCTGACGATGCGCGTCTACTTGACGTTCACGGGCTCGTCCAAAGTGTCGAACGTGACGCTGTCGATCTCGACGCCGGAGAACATCGTCGCCAGCGAGTCGTCCATTGTGATCGACTCGGTCGACGGCCGCTCGTCCACGCCGCTCATCATCCCTATTGTGCTGAGACCCAACGCCGCTGCGATGCCGTCATCACTGGACGTCATCGTTTCGGCTGCTTATACTCTGGAAACGGGCCAGCCTCGCGTCTCCCAGAGCAATGTGCGACTGCCAATGTGTATGGCGTGTCGCCTCGTGCCTCCCGTCAAGACCAGCACCTTCAAATTCACACTGGAGACGAACCAAGGGCCTGTGGAGCTCACAAACTTGTTCGAAGAGATGTTCCACCAGCCATTCTGCACACCCGAGTGGGCCAAGCAAGTCGTTGGCGGCTCTGGCACAAACGTGATGAGTTTCCAGTACTACAACGGTGTCGAAGCCACGATTCTGGTCTCCAAGAACGCCGGACGGTACCGGATCCAGTCCAACGAACTGGAGGCTCTGTGGATGGTCTCCAATGAACTCGTCGAGCGACTGAAGAAGTACTTTGGCCAAGCGGACGCTGCTGCCTCCGAAAGCAAAGACGCCGAGGAAGGCGTGGCCCAGGGCGCGGAGATCTTCTACCAGGAGCCACTGCCACTAGCCGACTTTTTCGGCACGATCGACCAGCATTTCGCCTGTCGGAAAGAGAAACTCGACATCTCGGCAGAGCTCAACGACCGCGCGCACCAGTTCCGCGTGATCCAGAAGCGACTGCTCGTGCGATACAAAGACCGAAATCCGAATTCGATCCAGTGTCTCGACGTGCTGCTCCACGGCACGTACGAGCAGCTCATCTCGCTGTCCCATCGCATGGAGGACGTCGACTCGCGCCTGGCGTTTGCGTCCAACAAGCTCAGCTGCTGCGTGCGGCTCATCTTGATGCTCATCAAGTTCCGCTTCACACTGGACGACGAAAACGCGCGGTTACTGGAGGCGTATCTGTCTCCATGCGTCGGCGACAACGACGCTGGTGGGGCCGACGGCCAAGGATGGGAAGAGCGGACGGATGCCGCGATGACTGAGCTGCTGCGGACGCTGCTGGCCAAGCAGCCCAACCAACAGAACCAGAAAGACCCGGCGCAGAACATGCTGCCGTCCTACGACCTCGCGATGGCCGACGACACCAAGAAGCTCAAGAAACACATCACAATCGTGTGCGACCGTCTCGGCAAGGGGGCGACGCTGACTGCTGCGCCGTGAAAGCACAGGCGGCAATCCAGTTCACCAGCGAATCCTGTGCGACGTGTTAGAGCCATGGTACCAGCATCCCCACGAAATGCAAAATATACTCGCCACAAGAAAAGCCCCCCTTGTATTTTGTCAAAGCTGCTGCACAGATGAGGGCGTCGTAGGCGTCGTGGGCGTCGTCATCCGCCTTAGTACACTGTTGAGCGTGATGACAGTTCGCAGCTTGGCCATGCGGAGCTGCCGCTTCTTGTCCTTGATCTTGGCTTCGTTCTGCTTGAAGATCTCGACGGGCTCCGGTAATCCATGGCTCCGGAAGAACGCCTCCCACTCCGCCATGGGGATCAGTAGAGCACGTCTCAGGAATGTGAGCAGTTGCTGGACTTCAGAGACGCTGACGTCCTCTGGATGCAGCAGCAACACGAGCCTGTAGAGCTGCTCCGGTTGGAACGCGTGGCCTTCACTGGCGATGTGGCGGATCACATCCACACAGAACAGCTCCGCTGGATGGAGCACCGGGGACTCGCGGTTTGCGAGCATGTGCCGCAGCAGGTCAGGGTACCACTGGAACTTGGCCATGCTGAGCTGCACGCTGTCGATGCGGTCGGCCTCGGCAGCCAGCCGCATCTCGGAAATGTCGGTCTCAGCTCGTGAATCTATGTGTAGATTCCGGAATTTCAGGCTCAGGCAGTCCCGTCGGTCGTGGCTGAGCAGCGTGAGCGTCTTGGCGAGCGTCTCCGACTGCTTGTGCTTGACTTCTTCCATGGCATCGACAGTGTTTTGCAGCCGCACGACACTGTGGACGCGTGGCGAGGGCGGTGCGTTCGAGATCTGACAGACAACACGTGCGAGCGCATCGCTGTTGGCGTCCCCTGGAAGTGCAGACCTGGGCTCACTGGTGGTGGTTGGCCCCATGAGCACGACCGAGCCACGACGCGTCTGCATGCGAGTGAGCTTGGCAGGCGAGCCCTGCGGAATGCTGGCGAGTTTCTCAGGAGAAGAGGCGGAAGCACTGCCGCTAGCCACAAGCAGCGAACCCATGAGGCTCTGTCGAGCTGAAGGCTTTCGTGGAGACCCTAGAGAGCTTGATCCAGCAGACTGCGGAGACCCCATCGTGGCCATGGACGCTCGGGACGACAGCAGCATGCGTTGGGGCATGCGCTCCTCTCGGATCTTGGCCTTGAACTCGGCCAGCGTCGGCAGCGGCTTGTGTGGAGACGTCTGCCGCTGCCTCGTCGTGTACGGCAAGTACACTCTGTCGTGGTCATCGTGAGCGACGCTGTGAGCGCGAGGATGCTGCTTGTGGTGGCCGTGGTGGTCGGCATGGTTGCCGGAGTCGGCGTCGTCCCCGTCGTCGCTGTCGTCGTGGCCTGCTTTACTGCTGAGCCGCGCGGCTGGACCGAGCTTCCTGCGGGTCTCCTGGTCCACGATAAACTTCTCCCTCGCTTCATCATAATGCCGCTTGAGTGCCGCCAAGTCGAAGGCCTCGCCCGACGGGACAGCGTCCAGAAAGTATTGGCCATTGCGTGCAAGGCGCAGTCGCGACGCTCCGTCCTGGACAGCTCCTCGCAGCATATACACCGACGTGTCCCCGTGCTCGACGTGATACCGTGGCGACTGAGCTGGCGACGGCACTCCACATCCATTGTTGTGGAAATGCTGCTGTTGCAAGCGCAGCAGTGCCGTGTGGACGTCTTCGTCATCCTCACCGCCTTGGTCTCCGCTACGCCCCTCACGGTCTCCGTCGCCAACGCGAGTGATCGTGATCGGGTTCGCACGCCTCAGCCCACGCAGTTTCCCTGGCGAGTACTGTGCGATGCTCTCCTGCAGTCGCACCGCGAGCCGGGCTTGTCGGTCCTCCGGTGGCCGCTTGCGTAAATTACGTGGGAACATGTCCAGCACATCGCTGTCTGGCTGCGGCGGTGGGGACGCCGCTGCGGAACTCGCCGCGCCCACTCGACTCGGCTCTCGCTGGCCGTTGCCGTCCTTTGCATTCGAGTCCTGGACCGTCTTGGATCGTGACGGCGAGTCCGCTGGCAGTCGAGGCGTGAGCTTGAGACTTAGCTCCGGGTTCCCGAGCGGCCGATACGGCTCGCCGTGCGGGCTCCACCAGCCGCGGTCGCCTGCCCCCGGACCTCCCGCCACATCTGCATCACCTCCGGGATTCAACTGCAACGTGATGCGGTCGTGGGTTCGCGTGCGAACACCTCGGTCGATCCGTGGTGACGCGCTGTTGCCCGTAGAGGAGCCGCTGGTGGCTGTGCCTGCAGAGTCCGATGACGAGCCACTGGGTGCGGTCTCTGGCGCGTCGGCTGCGGGCGCAGTGGGACTGCCACCAGTGTCTTCTGCTTGCTGCAACGCCTGCATGGCCAGCAGCGCGCGCATCGACGCCGTGCGCCGTGGGGACGCGGACTTGTCCATGGCCTCACCTGTCTCGCAGTACCAGTAGCTTCGTCAAACGATGGCCTAGGGACCCCACAGCATCGCTATTGTCGGACGCGCTTTTCGACCGAGCGACTACAAGTCGAAGCCTCGACGATGCGTCCAGAGGACGAAATTAGACAGAAGCACATCCACGAGGTGGTGGATGGGCCCTGAACGCCCTCCAGCAATCCGGGAAGGACGACGAGAGATGCGAGCGCGGTCAGGACCACTGGTCCCTCGAGTCTGTGTGGACGACAGTCAACGTAGCTGGTCAGCGGAGGTTCTTTATCGCAGTCTCGATTCACCTCCCCGCCGCCTGTCCGTCCACTGAACGCATTCACGAACGCCTTGCTGGAAACGTGAGACTGCAAGTCGTGGATCTTCCCGTTCTAGGGATCCATGGGACCACTGTTGGCTTGACAGATTTCGGTCACACCGGCGTGAGTAATGAGCGGCTGGGTGCTCATTGGGTAATTGCTGGGGTTGTAGACGCCAGACTGGCCAGGATGCGTGGATCGTCTCATCCATGTCCCAACAGGCTGGAGAAGAGCGGCGGCGTGGTTGTCGCACCCAGCCAGCTGTGGACCTGCTCAGGAAAACAGCGACGTACAGTCGACGCACGACCGAAATCAGAGCACCCACCTGCTGGATAGGGGACAGTCATGTGGTCCCCTGTGCGTGCTGGTCTAGATTCCCAGACTCTCATTCTTCAATTTTCCACGGTCTCCGATATCCTGAATCCTACAAGACCATGCTCGGCGTACGTGGACTGCTGCCGCTGACGCTCGCGGCGATCGCCGCCAGCACCGTGTCGGCTGCCGCGCCGGCGCTTAATGGCTGGTACTCGTGCTCGGAGTACACGTTCACGGAAGAGGAGCCGACGGACACGTCCGGATCCACGGACTCCTTGGACGTGGCCCAGTGCGCGACCTTCAAGGCGCCGCTTTGCTACGACGGCGTGTGCGCCAGCAAGGCCAACACGACGTCCGTCGACATCTTCGTCAAGCGCATCCAGGCCGTGGCGCCAGGCAAGCCCAACATCTTCTTCATGCAGGGCGGCCCAGGCGCCTCCTCCACTGCCAGTACGTTCTTCATGCTGACACTATCGCTTTCCTTCTATCAGGTGCTAATCGCAGCGTTGTGTTTATCTAATAGTGGAGTCTGCGATGACGGGCGTGTACGCGCTGCTCTCGGGCAACGTGAACGTGTACACGATGGACCACCGAGGCACGGGCCGCAGCACCAAGCTGGACTGCGTGGCCGCGCAGGCCGAGACCAGCGGATCCCCCGGCGGCACCTCCATCGACTCGACTGAAGTTCCTAGCTGTGCCGCGGACCTCGAGTTCAAGTACGGCTCCGACATGTCGGCGTTCTCAGTCACGAGCGCGGCCTCGGACCTGAGCCTGTTCATCTCGAGCTTCCTCCTGGACCAGCAGACGTTCGTGTACGGCGTGAGCTACGGCTCGTCGCTGGTGGAGCGGCTCATCCACTTGAACACCACAGGCATCGCCGGCTACGTGCTCGACGGTATCAGTACGACGTCGGGCTCGGACAAGAAGAACTTCGAGTACTTCTCGACCTGGGACCCGGACTTTGACGAAGTGGGCAACTATTTCCTGTCGTTCTGCGAGAAGAACGTGGCCGACTGCGGCCAGTACTTCAAGGACACGTCGGTCGGCGCGGCGCTCAAGACGCTGACCAACAACCTCGATTCGGCGAGCTACAAGTGTACCTCGGTGGCCGACGAAGGCCTCGCCTTGGCCGTGGGGTACACGCCCGGATCGTACCCGACCTCGCAGGCGCTGCGCTCGTTCATGGGTACGCTGCTAGAGGACGCGACGCTGCGTACGTTCATCCCTGTGCTCACGTACCGCCTCACGCGCTGCAACGACGACGACGTCAAGGTGGTTAACCACTTCTTCAAGCGCTACGCCGCGTACTCGAGCGGCTCGACGTCCGAGGACTCGACGTACGAGTCCGACCTCGTGTACAAGATGATCGTGTACTCGGAGTTCTGGGAAACGCCGACGCCGTCCACAGAGACCATGCTGAACCGCTTCCTCAACACCACGATCAGCAGCGGCTCCTACGGCGAAGTGGAGACCTACTGCGTTTTCAGCAAGGAGAACTCGCCCGGCTGCACCGAGTTTGCCAAGCTCCAGGACTACACGGCCTCGCCCCTGACCTACAAGCGCGACGCGTACTGGAACGTCGCGGCCAAGCCACCCAGCAACGTCAGCGTGCTGGTGATGAGCAGCAAGATGGACCCGCAGACCCCGCACAAGTACGCCGAGTTCCTGTACGCCGCCTTGGACACGAACAACAAGAAGCTGCTGACGTTTGAGCAGGCCACGCACGGCACGCTGTGGTCCACGCCGCTGTCCAACGACGACCCGGATGCGCCGATCTGTGGCATGACGATCGTGGCGTCGTACGTGGCGGTGGGTGGCGACCTCACCAAGATGGACCGCTCGTGCATGGACAAGATGCCCGTCGTGAGCTTCCAGGTCCCAGAGCGTCTCGTGCACACGTGGCTCAACGCGTCGTCCGCGGTGGACGGCAAGTACACGGGCAAGGCCGTGGACGCGAGCTCCGGCGACGACAGCGGTGACTCGAGCAGCAGCTCCAAGTACAAGACCGTGTTCATCGTGTTCCTCGTGCTGTTCATCGTCGCGATGGTGGCCGCCGTTGTGTTGTTGGTCCAGTGGCGTCGCGCGAAGAAGCACAACACGGCCGAGGTCGTGCAGGTGTACGTGGACGAAGGCACTCCGAAGGCGTGAATCTTCAGCACTGCAGCCTGGCCGCACGAGCTGTGGGGGATGCCATGAAGCTGTAAATACGAAAACTGTAGCCATTTTGAAGACAAAAACACGATTTTAGAAAATGAAATACTACGTACACCTTTTCTCGGGCAAAGCTGGACATCTGAACAAGCAAAGTCGGATTTTGAGGTTTACAAACCAAAAGTGAGGTTTGCAAGCAAAGTTGGATTCCATTGCAAGCAAAGTCGGACAAAAATCGTACTTAGTATGTTGAGCTAGTGTCGACGCAAAATATACTAATATAGGGTATTATTCGTGGGCCAATCGGTTGCTCTTGGCAGTACATTTAGCCAAAATTTATCTAACTATCAATACATTTTGCATTTACACTGGCTCCACATACTAAGTACGATTTTTGTCCGACTTTGCTTGCAATGGAATCCAACTTTGC
>JAADXN010000468.1:0-22777 GCA_023337875.1 Pythium apleroticum | reverse complement strand
CACGGGGATCGTGAGCGCGCTGCCGAAGACTGGGTCCGCCTTAGCGAGCTCGAACTCGACCTCATGGCCGTCCACAAACGTCTTCTGGATCGTGAGGTGGTTCGTGTCCAGCACGACGACGGGCTTGCTGTCCTTGGTCACGTCCGCCGTGTACTCGATGGTGTACTCGGCGAAGCCGTGGAGCTGCTTCTGGTCGAAGTCGATGTCGATGACCCAGTGCAGGTGCTTGAACTGGACCTCCGTGAGGTTGGCGTACGAGTGGTGCGCCAGTGGACGAGGGCCGCACATGGTGGTAGTGGGGCTTGAGCTGTAGAGTAGCTGCTGGAGCTGCTTGGGTGTCTTCTGCCTGCGAAGTGAGCGACTGAAGAAGACCGCAGGAGGTGATGATACGGTAGACTGGCCACAACTCACTGCACCGAACATGACCGACAACCCGTGACGTCGGCTGAGACCAGCAGGTCATCAAACATCTCACCTTGTTTTGGGGTAGATATAACTCTTTTTGGTAAATCTCACATGCTGCTACTTGGAAATATTTCCGGCAGACGGGAAGCTATTCGCTCTTGTAGAGAGATGAATCACCTCTGTCCTCATGTCTTTACGCACAGTTAGTCACAATCACGTCCTCGGATACACATTCGGTCTTTGTATAGTCACAGAAACGAGGCTTGATGCTCATCGTGACTTGCGTCAGTCCCGCTTCCGCCAAGAAGCGCCCCACCAGCATCCCGCATCTCGTCTCCCGCTTCCGCGCCAGCGCCCTCTACGTGAACATGGCGGCGATCCACGACACCACAGATGGCTTCACACAAGTGCAACGAACCCACGCATTCATCCTCGCAACTCTCGTGCGTAGCGGCTTCCTGGAAGGCCCGCAATCCGGCCGAGAGTGGCTCCATGTCCAGCTCGTGTGTCGCCATTGGCACGACGTCATCGCCGGCGTCGTATTCGCCATCAATACGCTGCTGGTGACGCATCCGGACTGTGCGCGTCACCGCATCCCACGCCGCGTCGAGCGTCCGGAGCGCCTGCGCTTCGTGCTGGACCGGCTCGTAGAGAGGCTTCCGTACCTCTCTATTTCGGAGAGCTACGCGCCCGCCACAGTCGCGCAGCTCACGCGGTTCCACTCGGACGTGCACGTGGACTCGCTGCACAAACTCGCAGCGAAGATCGAACGCAGTATGACAGCGCTGGATGCACTGGAGATGGAGGAGGGCTTCCAGAGCCCACGAGCCAACGGCCACCAGAACTCGAACGGGTTTGATGCCGACAAGCGGCCCATGTCGCCGTCGTCCAGTTACTACCAGACGCGCCCGCAGAAGCCCAAAAGCAAGGCGTCGTACTACGCGCAGTTCGAGTTCATCGACCTGGATGACGACACGATCCTCATGCGCCACACGCTGGACGCTGCGCTACTGGCAGCCGGGGGTGTCTGCCACGCCATCGACCGCGTCCTGGCAGAACCAGTTGAGTCTCCACGGCCTCGCAACGCGTTTTGTGTCGTGCGGCCGCCTGGCCACCACGCGGAGCCGCAGAAGTCAATGGGCTTTTGCTTCTTCAACAACATCGGCGTCGGGGCGTTCCACGCTCTGGACAAGTACGGCCTCGACCGCATCGCGATCGTGGACTTTGACGTCCACCACGGCAACGGCACCCAGAAGAGAGTCGAGACGGAACCGCGACTGCTGTACGTGTCGCTGCACCAGTCGCCGTGGTACCCGCACTCAGGCTTCTCGAAGGAGCGAGGCCTACACGACAACATCGTGAATATCCCACTGCCTGCAAAGTCTTCGGGGGCCGTGTATAGAGAGAAGTTCCTGGACACGGTGTGGCCGCGCGTCGCAGCGTTCAAGCCGCAGCTCATTCTCATTTCCGCTGGCTTTGACGGCCACGAAAAGGATCCGCTGTCCGACATGAAGCTCCAGGCTCAGGATTTCTATTGGATCACCAACGAGATCGTGGCCATGGCGTGGCACTGCTGCCAGGGGCGCGTCGTGTCAGTGCTGGAAGGCGGATACAACGCTAGTGCGCTCGCCGACTCGACCGAGCAGCACGTGTTGGCACTTCTCCACGGCGCGGTGCCCCACACGCATCGTCCTGAGCGTCGTAGCAACGCTGTAGCGATGAAGAGATCCAGGTGGGTGCATTAGAGTAGACGAGCGTGTGTAGAGAAACGATAGAGACAGGGACGTAAGCAAGTAGGCATGTACAATAGAGCGCTAACTCCACTGTGTGGATGGACTGACTGATGGACGGGCTGCCTGCAATCGATCTACTTGGGTGCCGACAGCAGCGTCTCGAGGCTCGACTTGAGCTGGTCGTTGGCCTTGCGCAGCACGTCGACCTCCTCGTGGTGCTTCTTCTCGTCGCTGGCCTTGCGCTCTTCCTCGCGACGCTGCACGGCCTCGCAGCGGGTGTGGAGCTCGTCGATCTGTCCCACGAGCTCTCGGTTTTCCGCCTCGAGCTGCCGGATCTTCTGCTCGGCCTCCATCTTCTTCTGCTCGGCCATGAGCGCCTTGCGCATGCCAAACGCGATGCTGCTCTCATACAGAGTCTGGTACGCAGCGATGGTCATGCGAGCCTCGTCTCGCACACGCAGGAGCAGCAGCCCACGCTCGGAGCAGTTGATCGTGATCTGGCGGATCAATTCGTCTACACTCAGTGCCCAGAAACAGAGATCTCAGCCAGAGTAAGTGAGACCTTGAACTGGTAGAAAGTACAGTACCGAAACACTGCGCGTAGAGCTCCTCCCGCACGGGACAGATGCCGGTCTCACGGGCCTGGCGCTGCTGTAGACGCAGATCCAACTGCTCCTGGAGATTGACGACGTCCAGCCGCGTGGCCGGCGTGCTGGACACGTACTGGACCCAGAGCTGGCCGTCCTCGGTCCATTCCTTCGGTGGTAGGATCGAGTTGAGGATGTCCTCGGTCTGCGACTGCGACTGCGTGTGGCTGCCCGTGAACAGCGTCGGCTTCTCGGCTGGTTGCGTCTGGTTGCTCTTGTGGGGCGCCGCAGCCGCTCCCGGCCCAGGCTTCTGCTGCTTCTGCTTCAGCGCCTTCTCCTTGGTCGTGTTGACCAGGATCGGACTGTTGTACTTGACCAGCGAGCTCTGCGGAGGGATCATCGTCGCGGATTCGGCTTCACTATCGTATGTAGCAGCGTGTAATAGACCTGGAGACTCGTGGAAACGCACTGCAATTAGAGACAGAGACGCCAGAGGTCGCGCCAACGGCCGTGAAATGTAGCCATGTCCATTTCCCTCCCGTAGCGAGTACAATACCTCGGTTATACGATACATACCTCTATTATCCAATATGCAGCAACAGAGGTACTGCCGAATGCACCTGCTGGGCAAAGAGTCCAATTGCCTCCAAAGATCACCACGCATCTCCATCTCCGTCTCCATCCTCTGCGCCTCTCTACACGATGTCCTCCGACCGTCGAACCGTTCCGTACGTGCGCGTGAAGCGCCGCAACCAGACCGTGTTCGTGGACGCGCTCCCGGGCGACACGTTCCTGAGCGTCAAGGAGAAACTCGCGGCGCTGTTCCCGCAGCTGCCCAGCGCCGCCCACGTGCAGCTCTGGACGGGGCTCAACGCCAAGGAAAGCAAGGAGCTCACGGACGTGGCCACGCTCGCCGACCACGAGATCGTGAACGACAGCGTCATCTACATGTGCTGGAAGAAAGAGAGTACGTGGCCAAATATCCCTTATTTGGGGGGAGGCAAATACCCGCTAACTCGAACTGTTGTTGCTGTTGTTCAGACTCGGACCAGTGGGAGGAGCTGAGCGTGACCAAGATCGACGCACTTGGATCGGAGAGCACCGGCGCCAAGGCGGAGTGAACAGCATGTCCATTCTTGTCGACTAGACGCGCTTTTCGCTTGCAAATTCACGTTATTTTCTTCATTACGGGAGGTGGACTTTCTACTAGTCGTCGTCGTCGTCCGGAGCTGCTCGCAGCCGGATCTTGGCGTCGCCGCTGGCCTGACGGTTGCTGCCAAATGCCACGGTATTGGCGTGCTTGGCGATACGTGTGCCGAACTGGATCGCACGCTTCGCCAGCGTCGCGCAGTTGGCGAGTCCGAGTCGTTTGGCGGCGAGTCGCAAGACGAGCTTGTCGCCTTCGCCTCGTTCTTTGTCAAAATCGCAGACGCAATCCAACGGCAACGACCCAATGTACTGGACCACGCGCTCGTCCAGGAACGGGAACCGCGCCTCGCGGCCGTGGGCCGAGATGCAGCGGTCGTCGCGGCCCAAGTTGCGCTTCCAGATCCGTTGCATGTCGCGCGCCAGCTCGGAGCGAAGCCCGTCCTGGCCGTTCTTGAGGAACGCCGTCTTGTGGCGTCCGTAACCTCCGAGCTGCTCGTCAGCACCGATACCCACAAGCAGCACACGTGCTGTCGTTGTAGCTTTATTGGCTTCTATCGACTCCTGGCTCGCACTTGTAGCCTCGCTGGAGGCTACCGTTTTGGCGTGGTCAGTCGACCTCTTCCTGTCATGATGCACACGGCAGATCTCGCCATTGGCGTTTTTCCAGTGGCTCTCGTACACTTGCAGAAGGCTATTGACGGCGTCTTCGTCACCTGCGTCGCCTAGCATCGCCGCCAATTGCTTGCGGCTTGCCATCGTCTCCTTCTCATTCACGACGGCCACTTTGTCTGCTGCAGGACGGAGCTGGGCAAGCAGCTTCTGGAACTTGAGGCAGCACAATCTGCACACGCCCAACGCACAGCCGGGCTTGAGCTTGCGCCTGCACTTGGCTGCTGGGCAGAACGAGGATTGGTCGCCAGCTTCGATCGGAAAGAGTCCTAGCGCCTGGATCGCGGCTTCTCCATTGAGCTGCTCACTGGAAACGCGCGTCTTGGCAAGGAATGCGTTCAGATCCCCCACGTCAGCGTACTCTTCACCAGTCGAGTCCACAACATGGCCTTGGCCGCGGGACAGGAACCAAAACGCCGCGCCGATGTTGAAGTCCATTTGCGTATCACACGGCGCGAGCAGCTCGAGGATCTCGGTTTGGTTCTCCAAAACGCGATCGTAAACCACGTTTACGTTAATAAAGCGCCATTTACGCGTCGGAAACAACGCCACGAGCTCTCGATGCGAAACTTGGGCGGCGAGGCGGTCCGGCGACTGGAACTGCGAGCCAGCATCGAAGCATACATTGAGTAAGTCGATCGGCTCGTCGGGGTCTTCGACGTGGAAGTGAGTGAGAGCTGCGAGCACGACGGAGTCCAGGCCACCCGAGAAGAGCACGCCCACGCGTGAGGCGTGGCCGTCCAGGGACGGTCTCTTGGGGATCGTCCGCACGCGCACGCCAACGGAGTTGCTGAGAGCCGCGAGGAGGCCCTCCGCAGCAGCTTCTAATGGCGATTCTGAAGGCGACACGGAGACTGGAAGACCGCAGGCGTAGGCGTCTCGGACAGTCAGGACGATGGACGACTGGCTGGAGACAAGCGGCTTGTAAGAGTGGAAACTGAGCGTCTGGGCAGCGAGATCGAGCACGTAGACGCCCTTACACGGCAGCTCATCGAAGCGCGAGGCTTCTCCGTCCACAGGCAGCACGACAGAGCTCAGTGCGAGCCTCTGAAGGTCCCCGACGTCGAGACTTGGGCTCTCGGGGCCAAGGGAGAGGACGTTGCTCTGGAGCTCTTCGCTGGCCATGTTGAAGAGAAGACTGCGGCGGCCGAAGCGGTCGTGGCCGAAGAACAATCGCTGCGTCGCTGCGTGGAGCCACACGAACGCAAACGGGCCCTGGATCCGCTGAAACACGCTCACAATCTCGTCCGTCGGGTCGTGGCTTGAGTGGCTCACGCTCTCCAGCAGCTCACTGAGCCACAGCGTGTCGTTGCCCATGACCATGTGGTCGCCGTCGTAGCCGAAGACCTCCCCGTTCCAGCAGAGCACGTTGCCCTGCGTGTCCTCCATGGGCTGTGGCGTGAGCGCGTCGCCGCGCAAGTGGAGAACTGCGCTGCACAGCCGCAAGCGCCATGAAGAAGCGTCATTTCCGAGACTCACAGAGCGATCCACGCGGCCAAAATGGTCAGGTCCGCGCTGCAGAAGCTTTTTTTCTATCGCTTCATTCAGCGCGGCGTTGGAAAGCAGCGAGGGTTGCGCTGTGGACGCCGCCGTGGCTCGCTCCAGGAGCAATGTGATTCCGCACATGCTGCCGCCTGTGAGTGGCTACAATTCCTGGAGGTGGTCAGTAGTGACACTCGGTTTTTAGTCATTCAAACGGGTAAATGGGCATTAAATAGAGGGTATGTCACTATGGTGATGACGTTGGCAGTTGAGCCCACAACATCAACTGAGCATCAACGAAGTCCGAGTCGAAATGGAGAACCTCTCGCTGAATGAGCCTGCGGCTGCGGCGACCGCCAAGCCAGTGGACGCCGAGACGCAGCCCAAGCAAATCGAGGAGAAGCCAGCGGCCAAGTTTTCGCATGCGACGCTCGAGGATGTGCGCCAGCTCATGGCCACGTTTGCCTCTGAACGCAACTGGGAACAGGCACGACACGATCCTCATCTCCTACTTGGGACGCTTCCGCGCTCTCTAACACGGCGATGCTGCATCTTTTAGCACCATACGCCGCGCAACTTGCTGCTTGCGCTGACGGGCGAAGTGGGCGAACTCGCCGAGTGCTTCCAGTGGAAGGGCGACAGCACCTCGGTCGACGGTGCGTTGTGTGTACTTTCTCACCAAGGCCCATGACTCCTCATCTCGCATCTCCCTGTGGTTGAATGACAGATTGGCCGGAGGAAGAGCGAGTGCACCTGGGCGAAGAGCTCAGCGACGTGGCGCTGTACCTCGTGCGCCTTGCGGACCGCTGCAACATCGACCTCGCGGCAGCGATCCAGGACAAAATGGTCAAGAACCGACGCAAGTACCCAGCCCATTTGGTACGTCTTCTCCATTTTTCTCGATCTTTCCCAGGGCACGAGCTCTCACGTTTTGCTCTGCTCAGGTCAACGGGTCGTCGGCCAAGTACACGGCGTACACGAGCCACACGGAAGGCGAGAGCTCAGGCGAGGCCACGGCGGACAAGACCACCGAGGCTTCTTCGTAGACAAAGAACAGTTCATGTGTCGTCAGCCTCTGTAGATGGACACAAAAATGGAGAAGACGTTGGCACAATGGAGTTTGGGGGGATTGGAGCGACGCGCGGAAGCCGCCACATCGCTGTTGCGTACATCTTGTTTTGATTTTTTAAATAGGGGTTTGTTTGTGAGTGAGTGAGTGGGAGGGTCTGCTAGCATCTAATAATCCTATCCATCATGGGGCACGATCAAATCAACACACCGAGCGTCGAGAGGCGAAGGCGAAGCAGGCGAAACACCGAAGAAGACACGAAGGCGCGGGACGAGTCGACAGGTCCACGAGTCAAGAAGAAGACCACGCGACACACACGAAACTCCCACGCACTGACAGACCTCGCGCTGAGGTCTCAGCCAGTCTGTGCCTTCCGACGGCGGTTCTTCTGCAGCAGCTCGTCTCGTGTTCAACGGAAGGTCTTGACGACGCGCCGTGAAGAGCTGTCTCCCGATTCCATCGACCGCTTTCGCGAGAAAGGCGTGATGTTTGGCAACGAGGATGTTGTGGATACAAGCGCCTCGTCGTGATCAAAATCATGGTCGATGGGAGAGCGGCCCTGGCTGCATTCCGGAGACGTCACGCACAGAGGCGACGCCGCCAAGACCTTGCTTCCGCTTGACGTCATCGACGAGCTGCAACGCGAGAGGTCGCCCACGATCGATGCTTCGACGTGGTTTGGACTCTCGGCACTGCGGGGCGGGTGGAACATGAGCACGAGCTTCGCCAGGCTGGCAGGCAGCACTTGCGTGTCAATGTACGGCTCCGAGTACGCCGCGAGCAGGTACGTTGCCGTGTCTAAGACATAGCAGAGCACACACGGTTTAATATCCACGGTTCCATAATCCACATAAACCCCAGCCCTCGCGAGGCATCGCTGCCTCGAGAGGACTGGGATGATAGGAGCGGCAAATATATACCTTGCAAGGTATGGAACGGGGTCGACAGCACGTCCCACCAGGGAGCGCCTTCCAGAGTGCACAGCTCCTCTGGCACATAGTTCTCGTACAAGCCCGCCAGGTAGACCGCAGCTGCGGCCAGGTCCACCGGCTCGGCGCGCAGACACGCACACGTGTACATGCTGTCGTTCAGGAAGCTCCACGCGACCTGCTTCAGCTTGGCACAGTGGCGCTTGGCATCGTCCGGGTTCTGCAGTAGCCGCACGACCTTGTCCACCTTTTCATTGATGAACTTGTACGGGTGCGTGATCGTGAGATCGTACGCCATCGCATGGAGCACCACGCCCTCCATCGAGATGATCTTGCCGGCAATCACCGTCGGGTCGTGCTTCTGGATGGCAAACACTTGGTCTCGTTCGACCTGATTCCGCACCACAATGTACTCCTTGGCCACGTAGCCAATCTTCTTCGGCGACTCTTCGACTTTCGACGCGAGCAGCACGCACGCCGCCGCCACTAGGTACTTGTCGTAGCGCACGAGCGACTGGCGCATGTAGAACCGGTGAAAGTAGTACTGCGCGCTGACGATCGCGAGCTTGGCCAGATCCAGCGGCTTGGACAGCTTCTCGATGAAGTCGCAGCCCTTGCGGCGCAGGATCAGCTCGTCCTTGGGCTTCATGCCGTCGCACTGGGACGGCGTGCAGCGCAGCTCTTCGTCCGAGAAGATCCAGTCAGATGCCATGCTTGTGAGGAGGTGGGTGGGTCGGTAGTAAAGGGACAAACGTGAGGGGGGATGAACGACTGCTACGTGGTCCACAAACATCGTGAGCCATTCCATTCATTCGGGCGGCGTGGCGGCTTCAGGATCCAGACTCACCGTTCGGATGGGATAACTTAGGATCTATCAAACCACATAAAACACGGGGGCACACACGAGCAGGAAGGAGTCGAACGACGAACGGCGGGGGAGAAAAGTCGAGACGCGCGGAGGGAATTCACACACGCGACGACTGACTGACCGACCGACCGACTGACGTAATCGACTGGAACTGCTTTCTGCTTCTTCGCTGTGGCTGGCGCTCACGCGGTTGTTTTTGTTGGGGTTTTCGAAAAGGGACGAGTTGTTTCTGGGTGTTTCTGGGCGTTTGAATGGGCGAAAAACCGCGAGAAAGGCACGAGGATGCTGGCGCAGACTCGGGCGATACACGCGGACAGGCGAGAGGTCGTCACGAAGCCTCACTCACAAGCGAGGAAGCAGTCGAGACGCCGGGGAAAGAGCGGGAGATTGATCACGAGTTCGAGATCGACTACGACTGCGATTGCGGCGCGAGACGGAGACGGAATCGAGTCGAGACAACGGGACAGAGGAGACGGGATGGAGATGGAGATGAGGACCTGGAGAGGCCTTCTTCCCTGTGCTTCCTGGACGACCGACAGACCCGAGGAGATGCGAGAGATGCTTGACGCCGTCACTCGCTTCCTTGGGTTTCCTTGGTGGTTGTGTCCTCGGCTTCCAGGCCAGGCCGCCGCGCAAAATCCCCCCCTACCTCTGGTTTTTCTATAAAAACCTACCCGTTTGAATTGCGCGTGAATCGCGATGAATTGCAGATTGAATTGCACGCGCGAAACGGATGGACCACGCGACACTTGGAATTTGTATGCCGGCGGGAACACGGGGACGGGCGACGTCGCGGGATAAACACGCGGATTAGCTCGGTGGGCGGAGATTCAACGTCGGGTCACCTCGCCCGTGGGAGAATGTTCTCGACGCAGAGGGGATGGGTTGAGAAACTGGTTCTGGGCCAACCGGCTCTGGACGTTTCAGGCTGAAACTTTCAGCACGCCAGCAGGCAAAACGGTTCTGGATCTGGACCTCGTTCTGGACTTGGTCGGCATCGTGGTCCACATGGGATGGGCTTGTGGACCGAACTGAACGATCGAAGGACAGGGGGCTGCTAGCCGTCGAACATGGAGCTCGGCGATGCGCGGCGCGTTCTCGACACGAACTCGATTTTCACCACTGCTACCGGGATCACCTCGTAGCTTGCATCTCCCTCTACATGGCAAAAATCGATTCACCGTCAGAACTTGCATATTCACTTCGCGATCACACAAACAAACCTGGCAGTCGACTTCGAAGGCTGTTTCACGCGCTTCAGATGTGATTTCTCGTCACCCACGCCACGCCACAGCGTGCGCTCGCCATGGATCCATCACGAGTCCTTTACTCATTCACGACGTGTGCTCGGCTTCGCGAAATTCGGAGTGCTGCCTCCGCTGCGACTTCGCGACTGCCGTCATCGCCGCTTGCTCGTCGCATTCTCATGTGAGACCAGTGCAAAATGAGGCGAAGACTCGCCGGAGCAGCTGGCCCAAGAAAGTTGCAGTGATGGGGGAGTTTGTTCCGAGGTTTTTTTAGTTCTGACCGGAACAACAACCAGCGACAAGCTCTGCTACAAATCAGTGTTGCACCTCAGCGTTCGACACGGTTCGCGCGACCTTCGCGCAACATTACGAATCATAGCCATCAACATGGCTACATTTGCAGCCAGCTGGCTCTGGTCATAGTCTCACCAATCAACAGATACGAACAGGCAGCTCAATCGTTTTTACATGCGCTCGACAGCTTCTAATCCAACGAGATCCAGTCCGCGCTTGAGAACTGTGTGGGTGGCAGCACACAGCAGAAGGCGCGAGTCCTGCTTGGCGTCGCCCAGCACTCGGCACTTCTCGTAGAAGGCGTGGAAATGGCTCACCACGCGGAAGAGGTAGTCGCACAAGTAGTGCGGCTGCAGGTGGGTCACGGCCGCTGTGACTTCGTCGTCGAACTGGGAGAGAAGCAGCGCCAGTGCTCGCTCGGTCGGCTCCCAGTAGTCGGAGGCATGCACCAGCAAATCGCGTGCATCGGTCTGAAGCGTGAGGACTTCGCTCCAGTCTTCGACTCCACGAAGACCTGGGTGCTGGTCTCGAGCGCGACGCAGAATGCCATTCAGCCGTGCAGATGCGTAGAGGAGGTAGACTCCAGTGTTGCCCTTCAAATTCAGTACGTTGTCAAAGAGGAACTTGTAGTTGCGTTCACGCTGCTGGGCGAGATCAAAGTACCGCACGGCGGCATCGCCGATACGACCATTGAGACCAGCGGAGGACTCCGCATCACCAGCAGGAAGCACGGACCGGCGCTGGCACTCTGCACCAGCTTCGTTCAGCAGATCTTCCAGGTAGTCGAAGGCACCGTTACGAGAGCTCAGTTTGGTTCCATCCATGCCCAGCACGAGTCCGAACCAGGCGTGGGTGAGCTTGACCTGGTCCTCCTTGTCATCACGCTTCAGCCATCCAGCACGCTTGGCTGCTTCGAACAAGTGCTGGAAGTGAAGTTGCTGGCTCTGGTCCGTGACGTACACAATCTCGTCGTACTTGGTCGAATCGACACCCGGGAAACCGAAAATACGCGAGTGAAGGCAAGCCAGGTCGACTGTAGCGTACAAGAAACCACCATCCTGCTTCTGGATGAGCATTGGCGGCTTGTCTGGTCCGTCCAGGAAGATGCACAGCGCTCCTCGCGATTCCACTGCAAGCCCGGATGCCTTGAGCTCTTCAAGGACGTCTGGGATGAGCTTGAGGTACGTCGACTCGCCTCGTTCCGTCACGTTCACACGCAGGCGCCCGAAGATTTGCGCGAACGCGTTTTGGCTCACTTCACACGCTCGCCTCCACGTCGCCTCGACTGCTGGATCCAACCCAGTGCCTCCATTCTTGTCGCTGCCAATGCGCTGCAACTGAATCACGACGTCGTCCACTCGTGCCTTAAAGACTTCATCGTTGCAGGAAATCTTCTTCTTGCCTGACTCGTAATACTGGCCAAGCTGCTGGTCCGTGAGGGTATCAAGTGGCACGTTCTGGTCCATGAGCTCTACGATGAGGGTGGCAAACGCAGAGCCGACGTCGCCGGTGTGACTGATGCGCGAGACCTTGTGGCCCCGAAACTCGAGCAGGTTACTGATGGTGTCGCCAATCACACTCGATCGCAGGTGGCCGACATGCAGCTTCTTGCCGTAGTTGGGCGCGCAGAAGTCCACGAGAATCGACTTGCTCTCACCGGCCGTTTGTGGTGTGGGCGTCACACCAAGCGTTGCCATGTCCATCACATGCGACGCCAGCCACTTGTCTTGCAGCACCAAGTTCACGAAGCCGCCTTTCGAGACAAACGCGTCGCGCACCACGTGGGCATCTTGCTCCTCCAAGTGCTTGATCGTGTCGTTGGCGAACTGCTCCGGAGACACACGCATGCGGTTGCCCAGCATGAGCGCGACGCTGCTCTGGTAGTCGGCATTCGCCTGCATGGACCGACGCACGCCCAGAAACGGCGGCAGCTTCAACTGCGGCAGCTCCAACGCGCCTGGGTGCGCACGCTGCAACGCTCCTTGCAGCACGCGCTGCAACTGCCATGAGCACGATAGCGTCGCACGCGCAGGCGCCACACCACTGCCTCGCGCCATTGTCATTCCGTCTCTGTTGTCTCTGCGTGTGTGTGGCCGCAATTGGATTGGCAGATCAACACCTACGATGTTGTGCGAATGTAGCTCATTAAAACACAGAGTGATGGTCTTTGCCTTCGCGCAACATCATCATGGCTTGTGTGCACCCGACTCCCCTCCATTGCCAACGGGATCGCGGGGAAGCAACGCGCGCGAAAATGGCGACGGCGGCGGCGTGTCCTGTGTGCCTGCAGCGCTTCGACGCGCCCACAGTGTTCGCTCTGCATGTGTCTACATGCACCACGTCCACGCTGCCCGAAACGGCGGCTTCCGGGGCCTCTGGAGCGGCGCCAACAGCGAGTTGTCCGATGTGCCACATGGTC
Organism: Pythium apleroticum; assembly: GCA_023337875.1. NCBI lineage: Eukaryota > Oomycota > Peronosporomycetes > Pythiales > Pythiaceae > Pythium > Pythium apleroticum. The sequence continues at coordinate 9,926 of JAADXN010000468.1, read as the reverse complement.
TACACGAGTGCGATGGCGGCCCATGAGATCGAGTTCCACGAGGAAGAATGCGAGCGATACAACGAAGAGGGCGAGCCGCTGTCGCTACTGGGCGTGGACCTGAACGGGCTCAACGGCTCTGCGTCGACCGGGCCCTCCGGAGCTCCCAGCAGCGGCGCCAAGCGTTCCCGCGAGAGCGTCGACGCCAGTGCGAATGCGACGCTGGCGACACCCAGCGTCAAGCTCTTCCCGTCCTTCTGTGCCGTGTGTGACGGCGGTGGCCGCACGCTGCTCCACTGCGCGGGCAAGTGCGCGCGGTCGTTCCATCCGCTGTGTATCGAGGAGATCAACCTGACCAAGGACTTCGCGGCCAGCGGATCCGTGCGACTGCCGGCATCGACGTCCTCGTCTTCTGGCTCAACCGTGTCGTCCTCGTTGCTGTCCGCAGGCGGGTCGGCTTTGTTTGCGTCGGCTATTACGAGAGACAAGAAGGCCCAGAAGCAGTGGGTCTGTGGCGAGTGCACGCGCGGCCTCCACACGTGTCAGCTCTGTGGCTTCCTCGGCCACGAGTCCAATGAGCTCATCGCGTGCTCGCTGCCGGACTGCGGCTTCTTCTTCCACCCCAAGTGTCTGCAGAGCCAGAACCACCGCACGCAGAGCCCGTTGGTCTGTCCGCGCCACACGTGCGACGTGTGCCACGCCATGGAGACAGATATGAATGCGTTCTCGAGCTGCACCAAGTGCTGTAAGGGTGCCCACATCCACTGCCGCAATGCTTCCGCCCCTGCCACTCAAACACGGGGCCGTGGCGACGTGATCGATGCCAATTTCCACGTGTGCGACGCCCACAAGCCAACGACTGGCGCCACGCTGACCGAAGAACGCAAGCTCGCACAGTTTGTCGGACTCAAGATGAACTCCCGGCCTGGCGACGTGGTTCTCATCCTGGAGTACGGGAACCTTTTGCTGCCATCGTCGGCGAAAGAAGCGGCGCCTTCGGTTCACAACCAGTGGGGAATCGTGCAGCGAGTCGAGAACCTGGGCGACGGCATCTCTCCGGCATGGTGGACGCAGTTGCTGACGGTGATGCTGTTTTCGGACGACAGCACGATCTCGGTCGCGAACAGATACGTGCTTCCACTGAGTGCCATGAAGCTGTTCTCCAGCCCTACGCATATGATCCGCGACGCGATCCAGTGGTACACGATGAGCGAGGCTCAGCTGCATTATCTAGAACGGACCCAGCCGCACCAGACCGCGGCGGTCATCGTCGAGGCCTACAAACACACCATGTTCAAGTTCGTCGAGCAGGCGTTTCAAGCGAGAACGGATGCGTTGGACGTTTCTCCATCGAATTTCGAGGCTGACGCGACGCGTGGGTTTACTGCCTGGCAAATCTTCATCGGCTCGGCTCGGCGCACTTACGCAGCCACCATGGCGCCAGTGTACATTGCGCTCGATACGCGTGGACGCAGCCAAGCAGCCAGAGAAGTCGCAGCGGCATCCGACCGCACGCGCCGTGCGTCGTTGGGAGGCAGCCAAGGCGATGCGGATGGCGACGTAGACATGGATGACAGCAGTTCCAGCTCGAGCCACGGCCACTCCTCGTCGAATGCGTCGACTGTGAGAGGTTCGGGAAGCGTTCCCTTCCGATCGGCATCGACGACCAGTGATGCTCAAGTGGAAAACGACGTGATGGACGTGATGGCGGGGCTGCTTCTTGGTGTGGAGAACCTGTTGTCGGTCGACACACCGGTTGCCGCGTGGGGTTTGCTTGATTCGGAGCAGTGCGACGCAGAAACTTCAGTGAATTCGATGGAAGACGTGGCCAGTTCCATCCGCGACCAAGGCGAAGTTGAGCCACAAGACGACGCAGTGGCAGCGATCGACAGCAGCGAGGAACCTGTCGTGGAGAGCCGACCGTCGATTGAGGCGACGACGAATCTTGTCACCCCAGAACTGTGTGCGATGTCGCCAGCCACCACGCCATCGTCCGTGAAGCCACAATCACGAACAATTCTCGACACAATTGATCTTCTGCCGAGCAAGAAGCGCGTGCTAGGTGGGAAATCCGCTGAAAAGGAAGGCGTGAACGTGTTTGATTTCATGGCCAGCGGTGATGCCATCAAGCGAGACAGCATGCGGTTGCCCAAGAAGATGAAGCTCTTCCACGTCCCAGTGCCCATCCACGTGCAGTTTACGGTGGAGCCGATCCTGCCCAACAAGCCTTCAGGGTCCATCTTCAGTAGCAATGCGGCCCCGCCCATGACGACGACCGTCCCACCCAGCGAGCAGACGAAGATGAAGAGCAAGAAACTCGAGGAAGAAGCCCTGCTCAAGGTCGTGAAGAGGTACCTGGACGCGGACGCTAACGATAGACTGCCCAAGCGAGCGGCACCGAGTGTGCGTCCGACCTTCTACCGCCCCGCGCCGTTACAGTACCGCGGGCCAAGCGTCGGCCGTGGCGTGGACAACATCAGCCGCATCTTGCTTTGCCAGGACAAACGCAATCTCCAGTGCTACGTCCAGAAAAGTCCCACTCCGGGCAAGACATGCCCGTTCGAGTCGGGTGCTTCGCCAGTGGAATTTATCACCGTGGATCTCGCGACGATGTCCAGCATGAAGATGCTCGAGCGAGAGATCTGCGACCAGATTTGGAGCAACGAGCCACGCACCGAACGCCCTACGGGCTTGAACTGGCAGCTTCCAGTGGCCAAGCGAGACGTGCCGCTCCCTGAGATCGAGCTCTCGTACTGCACGTACGACGGCAAGGAGCACGCTCTCCCGCGCCAGGCCAAGACCAGCAACGCCCGCGTTGTTCCGTCCCCTCAGCAGCAGTCGGAGTGGCTCTGCTTCTGTGCAAACGTCGTGCATCTCACCGCCAAGGTCATCCGATCCAAGGACCATTAGGACGTCCGCGCACACGTCACAGATCCGGGACACGATACAAACCGGTTACTAACGTTGATACAAACCTGATTTGACCATCACTCCTTTGTTTAGGTCCTGAACTCTCTTCGTTTTCTGGAGCGAAACAACTGGCGTCACGGTGCGAGACGAGGGAAAATGGCCTCGACAATGGACACCAAGGTGTCGTCTTCACGGCTCTCTACAGGGCGACATGCGCACCACAGGACGACAAGAAGAAGCTCACGGATGCGCGCGTTCGCACTCTTTGTATCCATGTCGGTTTTGCTGCAAGGCGTGGTCGCTATGAAGCAAAACTGGCAATTCCGCGAGGAGGACCGACGCGAATTCCTGGTCGAGCGGTTCGGATTTGCACCGCACGCAGCGATGGAACTGCGCGTGAGCGACGTCTCGTTCTCGTTCAAGGACAAGGCGCAAGAGATGCCGACCAGCGACATCCAGGCGGGCCTGCTCTTCGTCCACGTACGTGGTTTTCGCGCTAACAGAGCCCTAGAAATGGTGTTTTTACGGCTCACTTACTGACGTTTTGTTGCTAAAACAGGAGACCAAGCTCTGGGACACGATGGCGTACATTGAGAGTGGCGACGCTGACCCGTCCGTGCAGCCAGAGCCCACGTGTCTGCTGCAGAACCGCACGGCGGGGCTCTATATCGACCTCACGGACAAGGCCTCGTGGACCATCGCGCACACCGTCGGCACTGAGCCTGAAGACGTCGACGCGCCGATCATGGCGGACGCCAAGGCCCAGCCGCGGCCAGGATTCTACTATGTCTTCTTCTCGCAGTGCACGGAAGGCCTCGAAGTCTCGTTCCAGGTGCGTTGATTTGTGGAGGAGTTGATCTGAAGAGGGTATTTTAGGCTAAAACATGTTGTTTATGGATAGATGGAAGCAGAGTTCCGCAACCCTGGAGGCAACTACCTGAGTGCGGGTGATGCGCTCCTGCCGTCCGTGTACTCCTTCATGACCCTGGCGTTTCTTGCCGTCGCCGTCGCGTGGGTCCGCTTCCTACACATGAACACCCAGCACGTACGTCGCCTCATTTACGACTCTAATCGGCCTTTTTTGGCGGGGATGAGCTCATTTTGAGCTGGGTTTTGTGTAGATCCACCACGTCCACCACATGATGACGATCCTCGTGGCGCTCAAGACCATCTCGCTGTTCGCCGAGTCGATGCGCTACTACTACATGAAGCGCCACGGCGACACGCTGACGCACTGGACGGCCGTGTACTACGTGTTCATGTTCCTCAAGGGCGTCATGCTCTTCGTCGTGATCCTGCTCATCGGCACGGGCTGGTCGCTGCTCAAGAACCACTTGTCTCGTCGCGACAAGTCGGTCATCTCCATCGTGCTCGTGCTCCAAGTGCTCAGCAACACGGCCATGATCGTGATGGAGGAAAGCGCCGTGGGCACACGCAAGTGGGTCACGTGGCGCGACGTGCTCCACGTCATGGACATTCTCTGCTGCTTTGCGATCCTGTTCCCGATCGTGTGGTCCATCCGCACGCTGCGCCAGTCGGCGTTCACCGACGGCAAGGCCCACATCAACTTGCAGAAGCTCGTGCAGTTCCGGTCTTTTTACCTCACGGTCGTGACGTACATCTACGTGACGCGCATCGCGCTGTTCCTGCTGGCGGCGTCCCTGCCGTACAACGCGACGTGGTGCTCGGTTGTCGTGGCCGAGGGTGCCGCCTTCACGTTCTTCACGCTGACCGGCTACCGCTTCCGTCCTCTGGACCAGAACCCGTACCTGGAAGTGTCGACGCGGATCGACTCGCTCGACGAATTCGGCCTCGACGACGACGACCTGGAAGTCCAGGGCGTGCCCGTGCAGCGCAAAGACCACCTACGCTTCAACTTGCGACCACCGAGTCCACGCAAGGCGCACCGCCTCGATCTGTAAACATGAGCGAGTGTGACTGCACACCAGACAGAGCACACACACGCAAGCGAAGACAAGACGACTGAGGTGCGGATTTGGAGTTGCGGTAAATGGGTTTTGAATGATAGATACACTACACACAAAGGCGACAGTGCGACGCCAACTCAGCTCATCCCACACAGCTCCTGGTGTCCAGCACACAATCAGCAGCACTCGAGGTACTTCATCTAACGAGGCGTTCTTCACACGACGAATCACTCCTCCATGTCGTGAACTTGCGTCCCTCACTGGCTGCCCGCTTCTTCGTCGTCGATCGCCTCCGTCATGACGGCCACAGGCGTCACCACACTGTCCTGGATCGCGAAGCGCGCGCACAAGTCGCTGCCCAGACTCTCGCCGTACGGGTCGCACACGGTCTCCGGCTTGATGGCGACCACGTAGTCGCCCTTCTCGACCGAGCGCAGGAAGCCCTGGCCGATCTGCGGCTTGAAGACGCCCCAGTCCTTCTCCGTCAGGGTGAACGTCACGGTCTTGGACTGTGCCGGCGCCAGCTCGATCTTGCTGAACTTCTTGAGCGACTTGATCTCGGGCTCTGACAGCCAGCGGAACGACTGCGTGAGGAACAGCATCACGGTCTCCTTGCCCGTCATGTTGCCTGTGTTGGTCACGGTCACGGTTGGCCGACATGGACGCCAGGCGTCCAGGGCCAAGTCAAGTCGCACTGTTCGTAGCCACGTTGCTTGGATATTACGCACCTGCGCTTGGTCGCTGAGTTTGTCAGCGCGTACCAATCCACGTACTGCAAGAGGATTGGTTACACCCGTGCAGCGCAAAAGACAGCGTACGCTTCAACTTACGACCAACGAGTCCTTAAAGGTGCGTCGCCTAGCGCTGTAGACATGGGAGAGACAGCAGACCGGACAGGAGAAGGAGACGAGGAAGTGAAGCCAATTTCGGTGCAATGTCGATGCGGGTTTTGGTAAGAAGAAAGGAGTTTGGAATGATAGACACGACACACAGACAGACACATACTAGAACACATAGCCTCAGCCAGCCGATGAGGGGGGGGGAGCCTGCCATGCGCTTGACACTCCATCGTGTCGTCCAAGCGCGCACTCACGTACTCAGGCGTCAGTGTGCTCGTGCTGTCCGCCGCGTCGCCAGAATGGTTGTGAGTCAACACCACTCGCATTTTCCGCTTCTCTGTTCCTCCTCCCCCTTCACGTCGGCATCCTCCGTCACGACGGCGTCCGCCCTCCGACATGCGTCGTCGGATGCTCCTCATGCGGAGTGACTCGGGTGAATCTTCCCGATACCCACAAATCATGTCGGACTCGGGCGTACGCATGAGGTTATCGTGAAGACAAACGTCTCGTGTTTCTCACCACATTGTCAGAGGCCATTACATCCATGTACAGCAATGTCTGGTACAGTACACTGATCGCCCATTGACGCCCCCAGCACAGCACGTGGTGATCCCCCCACGCCAATGGCTCCCTCTCCAGAGAAGCAGACTGCTCGCGATGGCGGCGGGTGGAAGGCAAGAGGGCGAAGAGGCCTTCCTCTTGCGACGAAGGGCTCCTCTGAAGGGCTCCCTCGAAGATGGACCATTCGGGGCTGCCGTCCAATTCAATCACGACTTCCATTTTGGTGGATCGACAGGGTTGGGGCGTGGTGTCAGATTCTCATCACCATCCCACTGTGTTCGGTGAACGCCTCTCGATTCGACGAGTGGGCTCGACGAAACGCAATGGTCCATTGCCAATGGAGGCGCTTCATGTTGAGTGTATCGGAGGGCGGGAATGAAGATGATCGTGAAGAGAAGCTCACGAAGGAGGCAGGCAGAATGTCCTGCACGCTAACGAGTGAACTTGACTGCAGCGATTCGTCCGCCCGCGATCCACAGCTCGAGCGGACCAATCCTCCCATCCTTAGTGGCCTCTCGGTCATCAAACGCGCCACTTGTGGGCCACAAGTGGCCACAAGTTGTGGCGGCTCTGTGGCGTGGTCGTTTTCCGCGGTCCAGTGGTCGTGTCGAAACGCCCTTCTTTCCTTTTATTTTTCGGCACTGACCGCACTTCTTCTCCGTGTCGAAGTGGCACAGCTCATCAAGGGCAACTGCCCAGCAGCACGCCAGCGTGACTTCTCGACGCGCGTCACGCGGCCCACTTCGTGGCTCTGCCAGTTTGAAGAATGGCGCTGTGGATACCACGCATCTCCAGCCTTTCTACCAAGAGTGAGCACCAAACGTTGATGACAGCTTGTGTCATCGCGAAGTATGAGTACAGTACCGGCACATCTTTCGTCCAGAACTGTGTTGCGTGGCCGTGGCTGCAGCAGCAGCAATTTTGATGAGAGATTCAGTGTGGCTGACCGCGAGGCGACGTCACCCAGTCTGGTTCGGTTGCCAAGCTTCGATTGCGATACAGTGTACAGTTCAAAGGCAGTTGTTTTCGCATTCCTCTTGCCTCGCTGAACGCGTTGATCGTACACTGTACCTACTGGACGGTAACGTGCGGGGTGTTGCAGCTGCGCGTCTCGTTCGCACACAGGCGGCAGAATTACGCAGAAACATGGAAAATCGCCTGAGGCAGGTCAACTCAAGCCAGACACTGTACCGGTACACTAATGGTGACGTTTACGACCTGCACCAAGCTAACATCGTGGTGATCGCCTTGACCCGACCGCCGTCGTCGGAGAAGAGGTCGCTTTCTCTGGAAGCCAGAGTCTGCATCATGGTGATCTGGCGGCGAGGTCCACGCCTGGCGTGCGCGGGTTTGATAACACAGCTCGTCGTTTGCTGGGATGCCCTCCTCCGGTTCAGATTCCGTCCAGCGCGAGCCCAGTTGGGAACGGCCCTTGGCGATTCCTCTCCTCTCAACTGCCGATCCTGGAAATTTTGACGACACGGAGTTGACTCGAGAGAGGTGCTGATCGACCGCCACGCCACGACGCACGAACGAGCAGATTCGCTCGCTCGCTCGGCGGCCCAAGTGCAAGCGGCGTGCACATTCACAGGGGAGGAATGCAAGGTGGGTGCGCGAACTGTACTCGAGGTGCGTCTTGGTGCACTGAGATAGGGTAAATGAGGTCAAGACTTTCTGAATTGGATACATTCCGAAACGGTTTTGTAACGGGAGAGGTTGTTGTTCTGAATCTGAGTCTGATACACCGAGGTATCCTAATTGCAGTACATACATTTGCAGTGACTTCAACTTGGGTACTTGGGGGAATGATATCATTCCTACCGCAGCAATACGCAGGTTGCAGCAGCCATGAAAGCCTCGCACGTCGCAGATGCGGTGGCTTCATTTTAATGTTAAAACTGACACGAAAAATGAGACACAGGAACCCAGGAGAAGCTCACCGCCACCAACTCTATTCTCTTGCCACTTTGGAGGCACTCCCACTGATTTATGAGTGTCATTGCTTGCCTCCCCCAACACTCCAGGAAGCTCATTGACCCGTTCACACTCAACTGGGAGCAGTTCCCCAATAATAACGAGGATGGATATTTCGAAACCCGTCCAGTATCTTCCCATCCCCGGGATCCAAAGCTGAACCTCTCGTTGGTGGAGTGTCGTGACCGTGGTCTCGTCACTGCTGACGATCTGATGCGTGGGAGAAACGGAGGAATGGAGTGAGAGAGTGCACACGCATCCTTCCTGTCTGCCGGTGGCGACATCAAATGGGAAACTTTCGCTCTCTTCCATTTTCCTGTCAGCTGGTCAGCTTAGATGGATTTTTTTCTGAAGGACAAACTTGGAATCGTATCGAGGCGACCGTTGAGGTGCTGGCCGCCAAGGTCTGGATTTTTACGTTTGCAAGCACAGCCCCCTCTATGATCCACGATAACTTCGATGGCACACCGCGAATGATTGCATCCCGAGTGTTTTGCGGCTGGCTGATCGCTGGAAAAGTCCAGCAAGCAGCTGAAGCGTTGCAGAAGAAGAAGCGACCAGGCCAACCGACGGGCCAATGGCCACGAAACGGCTTTCGTGCGGCTTCGCGCTAGACTATCGACGTGCAACTCAGGTCGAAGAATGCAGCCAAAAGACACGTCGAAGGCCTCCCTCCCACCAGTCGAATATTCCCGAAAGTGCTCGCGTAGAGTGGGTAGTGAGCTGGACCAATCAACTCGTGTAAGAACATACCCCTGCATTGATATTGTCTGCTGCCGATGACGCTCGTCTGCCAAGGTCTACAGTATTCATCAACTTGTCTCGAAGGAAATGCCGATTGTATAACAAACGTAATCAATGCATTCCTTAACATCAACATGGAGCGCGCGGCAGAAGTGAGGCTGGCGATTGAAGATAGGTGCGAAGACACTGTGTGTACCTTTCTGTAGGCTATTGTGAACCGTACCGCGCATGCCTCGACACGAGTGAGCACACGCTTGTCTGCACCTTGCAGTGTATAGTTCACTGCAATTGGCGGCGTGCGTTCGGAGCCAAGGACACGCAGACTCCGCTGGAAGGATTGTCCAGCGTTGGTCTTGTCACAGACGCAAGTCCTGGGACCTGAACGCCAGTTCAGGGGCCGGACTCCAGCCCGGAGGGTCAGAGGTCGAAGGGGGTTTCGACAGCGTGGCACGTGGGTGAAACCAAAGCGCCCCGTTGGCGTTGGGATCGCGCAGCGACAAAGATGTGTTTGTGGGCTTTGCGGTCCACACTCGACCGTCGACAAATCTCGAGGGTGTCACGCGCTGGCTGGCGAGAGTCTTTTTCGAAGATATCGATCCCCGACCAACGTTCAAGTCCCACATTGCGGGCTGGCGTGGGAGCCTCAGCACGAGTCGTCCAATTTTCAAAGGCTGACAGTGCGTCTGTCTGCTAACGAACTGTCGAAGGTAGGAGTGCCTTAGTTTCACGATCGCATTGGCTACACCACCACAACGCTAAGGGCGACGAGACTGAAGGAAGTTTGCATGTCAGCCTTGTACGTCGCCCCAAAAATCTTCCATCTCTGCAAGTATGAGCTCTCATGATGACTCGAAAAAATGAGATTTAGTTCACTAATTTAACACTCTGGCTCAAAAAGCAAGTAGTAGAGCCGCTAATCCCCTGCACTCATACAGTAGCTACCTGGAGTTGTTCGAGACTGCATGCAATTAGTTGTGTGTGTGTGTGTGTG
>JAADXN010000467.1:0-22799 GCA_023337875.1 Pythium apleroticum | reverse complement strand
CCGAGCTCACCAAGTTCGCCCCACTGCTCGTCACCAACGGCAACGACCTCACGGCCTGCCAGACCGCCTCGGGCTGGACCTTCATCCCGCCAAACGCCGAGCCGACCGTCTCCCAGGAGATCAAGATGTGCAACAACGACGGCTGCAAGAAGCTTCTGGCGGCGGTCAAGGCGAAGAACCCAAGCGACTGCTTCCTGTCGCTGAGCAACAGCCCAACGGCGGGCGTGAACGTGAAGAAGCTGGTGGACGAGTTCGAGCCGTTCTGCGCGGCCTACGGCAGCCTCAGCGCCTAAGTCGACCCCTTGGTGCAAGTAACACGCCTAGTGAACAGTGCTTCACACCGATCGGAGAATCTTTCTGTCATGACGGATTCACTTCAAAAAAAACTACAAATATAACGACTTCACTACCGCTTGACGGTGGTTGACCATGGTTGTACCTTTGACGTTTGCGGCGTGGGAACTTCCCAGCTCTGTTGTGGCGCTGGAAGCCTGAACTGTGGGCGTGTTGTTCCTCCTGTTCTTTGCTTTCAATCACAACCACCATCCACAGCACACACTACACAACTCCGCTACCAAGGGCACATAATTGCTTTGTTGTTTACTCGCTAGCTGCGTCCTCTGTACTCTCCACGACGCCCAGCTCCTCTAATTGGGCTCGGTACTTGTCGACTTCGGCGGCGTAGCGGTCGTGGTGGCGGATATAGCGCACACGCAGCCCGAGGTTGAGTCCCCAGGCGATCTGTGGGAACGGCGCTTCGTTGGGCACGATGAAGTTGTCCTGCATGCCGCTGCAGGAGCCGTGGAGACTGGCGTACGCCTCGAACGACGTCATGAGCACATCGTTCCAGTACTGCTCCTGGTGAGGCTCGAGCTTCGCCACGCGTCTCGCTGGTCGTCCAGGCGTCGCACGGATCGCCGGCGATCCTGCCGACTCCCGCGAGCCGATCTCGTTCGTCAGTCGGCGCCGCCGTCCGTGAGTCTGCAACCACCGACCGAGCTTGAAGCCGCTCGCCTCTACTGGCCACCGCTTGTCGTTGGCTGGTACCACGAAGTCCGGGTCTGGTAGCGAGTCGTCGCCGTAGACCTCCTTGTAGATCGCAAGACAGGGCTGCACGATGTCACGGTCCACACCGGAGGTCGTGTGCGGGATCGGCCACGAGAAGCCCAGAGCCTTGAGCTCATCGCGGTGCTCGTCGACCTGCTTGCGGTACTGCTTCCGCGCACGAATCGCACTGGCGGCCGTCGCGAGCTTGAGTCCCCAAGCCTTTTGCGGCCACGAGTCGTCACTCGGCACGACGAACCCACGCGGGATATCGCAGTGGCCGTACTTGGCAGCGTACGTGTGGAGCGACGGGAGGATCTTCTCGATGAAGTCGCTCTCGGCGACGTTGAACTTGAAGCCCAGCGCGTCAAATTCGTCCACGCCGTCCACGACCTCAGGCGACGACCGGCCGAGCTTCCGCACGAGCTGGAGCTGCCGTCCGAGGTGGTACTTGCGCGACTCCTCTGGCCACGGCTCGTCGTTCGGCACCACAAACGTCGGCGGTACGTCGCAGTGGCCATAAACCTCCTTGTACGTTCGAAGACCTGGCAGAAGCTGCCTCGCCCAGCGGCCAAACAGCACGTTCCATCGGTACCCAAGCTTGCGCAGCTCTGGCTTGCTGGAGCTCACTTGGTCCGAGAACACGCCCTCCTTCAGCATACACTGGACAACGTACCCCAGTCGGTACCCCCACGCAGCCCCTGGCCACGGAGCTTCGCTGGGCACCACGAAGTCGCCTGGGATCTCGCGGTGGCTAAAGACTTCAGGAAACACACTCAGCGCCGGCAGCACCGTGCTGGCCCACACGCGCTGGGCGCCGTCCGCCTCGAACACGCCGATCTCCTGGAGCTCCGACGCGCAGTCCGCGACCGTGTCCGTGTCGAAGAAGCCCGTCTTCAGGCAGCCGTACAGGTACCCGAGCTTGGTGTCGTGGACGCCCGACGGCCACAGAGTCTCATCGGCACTCTCCGGGATCACGAACTTGCTGGGTACCTCCGTGTGGCCGAAGATGGCCTTGAACCGCGCAAGCGCAGGGATGAACAGCACCTTGAGCTTGAAGTGGTTCTCGGTCCAGATGAAGTCCATGGCGTTGAGCGTCGCGAGCTGCTCAGCCGACAGCGACTCGCGCTGCTGACGCAGCAGCGCCACGGCGAAGCCGAGCTTGAAGCCCCACGCGCAGGTCGGGAAGCGCGCGTCGTCGGCCGGCACGATGTACGGGAACCGCACGAACGTGTGGCCTTCGAGCTGCTTGAACGCCAGCAGCGACGGCATGAGCTGCTCCTCCCACACGTACGTCTTCCAGTCGTCGTACGGGAAGCCCACGCTCTTGAGCATCGACTTCTTGTAGTCGTTCATCATGCCGCGAGCGAAGTTGCGCATGCGCAGGCCTAGTGGCAGTCCCCACAGCTCCTCAGGCCACGCGCCGCTCGGGTCGTCGTCGGTGCTGTCGGTGGAGCCGGCGGGTGGCGAGGGTACGACGTAGTCCGTGGGCACGAAGAAGTGGCCCTCCAGCTCGTAGAAGCGGCGCAATCCACGCAGAAACACCGCGTCTTTGTCGTTCTTTGGCGCAGCATTGCTGAAGCTGCCACCATCGTCGTCGTCCGCAACTGGAGGCGCTGAAACGGAGTCGTCCGAGGTGCTGGAGCTAAGGAATCGGTAGCTCAACAAACTCCATTGCCGGTTCTGGTGGAGGAACGCGGCATTGGAGCCCACGGATGGAACGAGCATCGTCTGTGGAATCCGACGAGCGGCCTTCCATCGCTGGCTCTGCGTCAGCGCCGCCGTGACGGCGCGGCGACTGCGACGCGCCAGCATGCTCATTGCCAATGTCGCGACCAATAGATTCCAAAGCTCCACAATGGTGGCGAGTCATCCCAATTGCACCCCCGGCAGCACTATTCTCACACAGTGTGGTCCACGCACTCACAATGTGGACCACAAGCGGCGCCGTCTCATCACATAAACCAGCCAATCAAACAGCGCGTGGCGCCGCGGCCCATGCGTCATCGGACTTAGCAGGGAAGATTCCACTCCACCACCACCTCCGTTTTAATGACGTACATTCAGGAATCTCTCTAAAATAGACAGCTTCCACGTTCGTGGAAGGTCTGGAGTGTTCTTATAGTCGGGTTGTTTTCCGAAGTGGCTAAACTGCCTTCAGTTGAAGTTGCGGAACCGCAAACCCCAGGAGCTCCCTACGCAACCAACACGCTTACCTGAGCTGGTCATTCGTCCGCAGGATCTCCCGCCCCCACGCACGTGGCCACCTCACTCGCCGCTCTCACTCCGCGTGTGTCGCTGTCTGTGGCCCACCCCTTCTTCTCCTTCTCTCTCTTCCTGCATCACAATGCTCTTCCGCCGCGTGTCCTCGTCCGCCGCCGCGTCCGTGGCCTCGCGCCGCGCGTCGCTGGCTGCGCGCGCCTTCGCGTCGTCGGCGTCGGCCGAGCGCGTGCCCAACTTCATCAACGGCGAGTTCGTCCACTCGACCACGGACAAGTGGATCGACCTGAAGAACCCGGCCACCAACGAGGTCATCTTCCGCGTGCCGCAGTCCACGCCCGAGGAGATGCGCCACGCCACCAAGGTCGCGGCCGAGGCCTACAAGACCTGGAAGAACGTCGGCGTGCAGCACCGCGTGCGCGTCATGCTCAAGCTGCAGCACCTCATCCGCGAGCACATGGACGAGCTGGCCGAGTCCATCACGCTCGAGCAGGGCAAGACGCTGGCCGACGCCAAGGGCGACGTCTTCCGCGGCCTCGAGGTCGTCGAGCACGCCTGCTCGGCCGGCTCGCTCATGATGGGCGAGACGCTCGAGAACCTGGCCAACTCGCTCGACACGTACTCGTACAAGCAGCCGCTCGGCGTCTGCGCGGGTATCTGTCCGTTCAACTTCCCGGCCATGATCCCGCTCTGGATGTTCCCGATCGGCATCGTCTCGGGCAACACGTACATCCTCAAGCCGTCGGAGAAGGACCCTGGCGCCGCCATGATCCTCGCGCGCCTCGCGAAGGAGGCCGGTGTGCCGGACGGCGTGCTCAACATCATCCACGGCGCCCACGACGCCGTCAACTTCATCTGCGACGCTCCGGAGATCAAGGCCATTTCGTTCGTCGGCGGCAACCAGGCCGGCGAGTATATCCACGCGCGCGGCTCGGCCAACGGCAAGCGCGTGCAGGCCAACCTCGGCGCCAAGAACCACGCCGTGATCATGCCGGACTGCGACAAGGAGCACGCCGTCAACGCGCTCGCGGGCGCGGCGTTTGGCGCTGCTGGCCAGCGCTGCATGGCGCTGTCGGTCGTGGTCTTCGTGGGCCAGACCAAGGAGTGGGTCCACGACATCGTGGAGAAGGCCAAGACCTTCAAGGTCAACGGCGGCGCCGAGCCAGGCACGGACGTCGGCCCGCTGATCACGGTCGCCGCCAAGGAGCGCGTGGAGCAGCTCATCCAGGCCGGCGTGGACCAGGGCGCCGAGCTGCTGCTCGACGGCCGTGGCGTGCACGTGCCAAAGTACCCGAACGGCAACTTCGTGGGCCCCACGGTGCTCAACAACGTGGACACGGACAACATCGCGTACGTCGAGGAGCTCTTCGGCCCGGTGCTCGTGTGCACGTCGGTGGACACGCTGGACCAGGCGATTGAGCTCATCAACAAGAACCCGTACGGCAACGGCACGTCCATCTTCACGTCGTCGGGCGCCGTGGCGCGCAAGTTCCAGCACGAGATCGACGTGGGCCAGGTCGGCATCAACGTGCCAATCCCGGTGCCGCTCCCGTTCTTCTCGTTCACGGGCTCGCGTGGCTCGATCCGTGGCGACATCAACTTCTACGGCAAGGCCGGTATCAACTTCTACACGCAGTGGAAGACCATCACGGCCCAGTGGGAGTACAACGAGAAGACCCAGTACGGCACCGTCATGCCAACGCTCGGCTCGCGCAAGTAAACGTACCCCTTCCTCCCTCTCTCCCGTATCCATATCCGACCGTCGTGAAGCCATCCATGCCGGCCTCTGCTAGACAATCTGAGTGCAGTAGTGTGTGACTGAATACATTACTCCTCGCTTACTCCATGGGGCTTTATGATGTGACTACTGCACTAAGACTTGGTCATTCAGGGCTCTAGTATCGTCGACCACCACCACGGCCACCTCCACGCCCGCCGCCTCGTCCTCCGCCACGGCCTCCTCCTCCGTAGCCCCCACCACCTCCGTAGCCCCCTCCACCACCGTAGCCGCCGCCACCACCGTAACCTCCGCCACTGCCGCCGCTCTCCGTCTTCTCTTCATCAGCATGGGAGATCTTGGTCTCTTCCAGCTTCCGGGCCGCGGGCTCTGGGATCGTGCAGCCACGCTGCTGGTACTCAGTGATAAACATCTCGAGTTGGCCGGCAGCGTTCGCCGCGCCGGTCTGTGCGTTCTTGCTCAAGCGTGGCACGACGTCGCGGGCGATGAGCACGAGTAACTTGTGGAACTGCTTCTTGTACGTGCGCTGGAGCTCGAAGCCGGCGACTTCGAGGATCGTGAGCAGCAGCGTTCCGGTGAGAAGATCCGGCTCGTCGTTGGCGATGCGGGCGAGCCAGGTCCAGCAATCGCCGATGCTGAGCCCCGCGGGCTGCGGGCTCTGGTCGTACGGCTGCGTCTGCATCGTGGCTGCCAGCACGGCAGCGATCATACTCATGCGTTTGGAGAACTCGGTCACGTGTTCCAGCACGACTTCTTTCTCGCCGCCCTTGTTGGCGTCTCCTTCGGCGGCCTTGCCTACGGCTTCTTCGAAGCCGATGGACATTTGATACTCGACCAACGGCTGCGACTGGGTCTTGCGCAGGAACTGCGGGATCGTGTAGAGGCTCATCTTGTTGAAGTATCCGAGCAGCACGTCCGTGAGCTCTGGCGTTCGCACGCACGACATCATCATCACGTGGGCCAGCGGATAGCAGGCTCTGCGTATTGCAACGAAAACAACATCAGTGAGTGAATCAATCAGGCTCGGAACGCGTGGAAGCCACGTACTTGTACTCGAGCGCGACTCGCGCCTGCTTGGTGAGGTTGCCGGCGATGAGATCCAGCGCGTACTTGAACACGTTCGCGTTGTAGTTCTTGGCTGTCTGCAGCAGCTTGTGGATCTTGTCCACGGCGTTGCGGATCGTGCTGGGGGACGATGTGATCTGGTTGCATGCTCCCGCCTACGCCATCAAAAGCCGTCAGTTCACCGTCTCAAACCTCGTCAAAACCACGCTTTCTCGCACCTGTCGCTTGATATCAAGACGCAGTTCCTTGATTGCGCGGTCCTGGCTCTCGCGGATCTCCGCGCACACGTCGTGCATAGCATCTAGCCGCTGGATGCGGGCGTGGGCCGCGTCCACGTATCCCTTCGACAGCTTCTGGGCCGCCTCGCGCGCCTCCGACTGCTTCTTCTGCCGCTCCTCGTCCTCCTTCTTCTTCTGCTGGGCCTCGGCGCTCGCTTTGTCCGCTTCTTCCTTCTGCTTTCTTTCCTTCTCGAGTTTCGCTCGGCGCTCCGCGGCAGCCGCACTCGCCTCTTGCTGCTCCGCCTCCTACACACACAACAGCTCCATCAGCCCCCTCTTCGTACCCCTCCACACAATCAGCGCCCTCCACGCACTTCTTGCTTGCGCCTCTCCTCATCCGCCTTGCGCTGGGCCTCTTGCTCACGCCGAGCCTGCTCCTGCTCCGCGCGCGTGACGGCCTCCAGCTCTTGCTGGTACTTCTCCAGCGCCTTCTGGACCTGATCAAAGCCCGAGCGCTCACTGCGGTGGAGCTGCTCCAGCTGCTTGGTCGCACGCGCCTGCATCTCAGTGTGCTGCGCATTTCCCCATCGTCAGCACCACTGTTGTTGTATAGGAACCCACGGATAAAAAAACGTACCCGACGAAAGACGGAGGAAAGTGCCGCGTCGTCTTCCTGGACGTGGTCGAGCTGGCGCTCCGCGCTGATGCGCGCGCTCTTCAGCGTGTCACACAGCAACAGGTACGCGGAGCTGGAGGTGACGGCGTCCAGCGCGCGCTTCTCGCACGACCGCTCCACTCGGCGCAGCAAATCTGCGCATTCCCCAGACGAATCCACCGTTAAAATCACCCTTCCCACGCTTAAATTCGACCGAAATTCGGGTTCGTACCTTGTCGTGAGACAGCGGAGAGTGTGGGCACGGCCTCTGCGGGCTCCAGGAGCCCTAATGCGGCGCTGTCGTCGCCGTCGATGTCGCTGTCCACGTCGCTCGAGTCGCTCGTGTCGTCGCTCGGCGCTCGCAGCCGCGGCTTCCCACGAGGCCCGAACCGCGGGTCGAACGGATCCACAGTCGCATAAACGTTCTCCTGTGCCCACGAACCGCGCTCTGCGGCCTCCTGTGGCTCATAATCGTCGTCGTCGTCCACGTAGCCGAGTCGGATTTTCATGGTGGCCGCTTTGTTGTATCACTGCATTTGCTGCGCGCGAGTTATTCGTATCCACTAAGTTCGCATACGTAACCGCACTTAGAGTAGATAATGTGGTCCACTTGACGGAGTTGATGTCACTCTCACGGGGATTTCGGCACTGGTGGACGAGCCGGCGGCTAGGGTTACCGTGGGTCGCGGGTCGGTCCGCGGGTGGTGGGCCCGGCTCGGGCCGCTGGGGGTTCCTCCACCATTCAATAGAAGCGCAAGGCGGAGCTGCTGGGCGTTGCCTCGAAAATCACTCGACTTCTTCCTGTGGATCTCGGAATCGCTAAACAGAACCATGGTACGTGACGGTCGCTGAATGAGCGGTCGTTGGCGGCGACGCGGGGACGAAGTGCGCGTGGAAATGGCATCCGGCGTGTAGAGGAGCGTTCGAACCGTGTAACCGTGGTGGTCGCATGCGAGGAGACGCCGTGGATGGCGAGATATGGGCGACGCGAGAGGACAGTTCAACCCAGAGAGGAGGATGGAGATGGCGATGCGAGAAAATAGCATGGGAGCGGGGATAAAAGACCCCCAGTGCGGACAGAGGCAGCGGGACGTGTACACAGGATCAATGCGCTTTTCAACGAGTAGCTACTGTCGCGAAATGGCCCGCGAGAACGCCGCAGATGGCCCACGAGCAGTCGGCTATTATAGTGATCGACACCCGACGCATTCCTGACTGAGCCTTCCATTTCCCACCGCCGCTCCTTCCACCCTTCCGCGTCGCTGATGGCCAGTGATACATATCCCGTGGCCGGAGAGATCTAACGGGCGCTTGCTGTTGCCTTGCAGCCACGTGACCTTCTCCACCCATCCGCCTCCGAGGAAGCCAAGCAGCACAAGCTCAAGCGCTTGGTACAGTCGCCAAACTCGTACTTCATGGACGTGAAGTGCCCGGGCTGCTTCAACATGTACGTTCCTCATCCATCTCCTCCGCCATCGACTCGGAGAGACTGTTGTGCTGACATTGGCTCTATGTGTTTTTGCGACTGCCTTTCTCCAGCACCACCGTCTTCAGCCACGCGCAGACGGTCGTGCTCTGCGGCTCGTGCTCGGTCATGCTCTGCCAGCCAACGGGCGGTAAGGCCCGCCTCACGGACGGCTGCCAGTACCGCAAGAAGACCGACTAAGTTTGCCAGCGATGGCGAGCCAGTCGTAGTCTTCCCCAGTTGAGTCCCCGAGTGGCGCTGTGACAGTAGAAAAGTATGGCGGGTTAAAAAGCGAAGAAGAAGAACAGGAACACAAAGCACGCTTGCGCGCTTGAGATTACACAATGGCGGACGTCCCCACAGACACTCCTCTCCGTTCTCGTTCGTCGGCCCTCGCTCGTCTTGGCCCAAGCCCATGTCTCCACTGCTGGACCCCAGTAGCCGCACGTTTTGCCAGTCGGATACGGTAGCATTTGGCCGGTAAAATGGGGAGTCGAAAGGGAAGAAGTAGAGCCGTTTTGATTATTTTGCCGCCTTCGCCTGATCCCCCATTCCGTTGCCCCACTGCCAGGCGTCCTTCCGTCCTTCCTTGTCCTGTGGCTCGATCCTGTCGGGTACTGTAAGCTCGTGGTCGTCATCCTCGTTGCAGTGGTGGACTCAAGGGGCAATGGGTCTCAGGATCAAGGGCTTTTCATTGAGCTGAAGTATGAAAAGAGACCTTTTTAACATCGAGTGTGATTTCCATGCAAGCCACGAGCCATTCCTTCCTTCTGCCCACCGCACCGCCCGCACGCTCTTCACGCAGCCAGTCCGCGGACGCTTCCTCCATCGTCTTCCACGCTTCTTCAGGATAACGACGCCGGAGCTGCAGTGGGGATTAGCCTTCACGCATGGATGGCCGTGCGGTCCTTCTCGGCCACGGTCCACAAGCTGTCGTCCTCGAGATCGAGACGCTCCGCCAGCGCCATGATCGAGCCCGTCTCGAGCAAATACGACACGAGCTTATCGTTCGAGTTCACCATCTCGTCCAGTGCATCGATGCCAAAGTGCTCGGGGTCGGCCGGGTTCGTGCTCGCACTCTCCTCGCCGTCCTCTTCGTCCTCCGACTCCTCCGACTCGTTGTCCTCATCTCGAGATCGCAGACGATCGCCACGGCCACCCTTCTCACTGCCATCGTCCTCGTCGTCGTCTGACGAAGACGACGAGTTGCCCGTGTTGCTGCTGCCCTTCTTGTTCTTGCCGTGGTTGTTGTTGCCGTTCGAAGGCTTCTGCTGTCCCGTTCCCTGCCCCTTCTGCTGAGCTGCCTTGCGTTCCTTCGTACGAGCACGCTTCTTCTGGCGCTTGTTGCGCTTGGACGCCTGCTTGGCTTGCTTCTCGTTGGTCTCCTTCTCGGTCTCTTCCTTCCAGAGGCTCTCTTGGTACTTCAAGTGGAACACCGTGCAGTCGCAGTTCTTGCACACGTTACACTTGCATTCATCGCAGAAAAACGTGTCGTTCGAGTGCTTGGAAAACGGGCCGAGACAGATCGCGCAGGTGACGAAGTGCTGCTGCCATATACGCGACGCTCGTTTCGCGACGGTCGCCGACTTGTGGGATACCAGAGTCTCTATGTTTGCCGATGCCATGAGCCGTGCGTACGGATTGGGCGAGTCTGTTCGTTTTGCTTCCATCTCTCCGACTTGCAGGATCCGCTCGAGCCCCTCCAGTGCCATCATCACCATGCTGGTCTCTTCTAGCAGGTTCCCTAATATCTGGATACAACCTTCGTTCACCAAGTACTCGATCTGACTGTCGGACCCGCACGACGTCGCGTTCAACACGACCCAGCACGCCTCACTCTTGACCTCGGCATCCGTCGTGTCCGACGACGCCAGCCCCATCAGCGACGGGATGCATCCGGAATCCAGCACTTGCTGAATCTGGTCGACGGTACCGGCAGCAATGTTGGACAGCGTCCAGCAGGCCTCCTTCTGGATCTCGCGGTTCGAGTGCGCGATCAATCTTCGAAGGGAAGGCACGGCGCCGCACTCGATAATGTGTTGCGTGTAGTCGTGGTCGTCCTCTGCACAGACAATGTTCCCGATGGCCCGAAGCGCCGGCTTGGTCACGCGCCACGACGAGTGGCTCAGCAGCTCCACGAGGCGGAAGCACACTTCGGAGTCCACAACCGCCTGGATGTGGGAGCTGGGGCCGTCACACAAGTGCGAAAAGGCCCAGCACACGTGGCTCAGGATCTCTGTATCGGTGCTCGTCAACATCTACACGAGCCATTCCGTTCGTCAGTGGCAGACAGAAAACCCACGCAGGTCTCAGAAACGTCGAACAGACCTTGGCAAGGTAAGGCAAGATGATCGTGATGTCAAACACAGGCCGCGGCTGGCCGTCGCACAGGTTACTCAGCGTCCACGTCAAGATTCGCAGCAGCGAGAGGCGGTCCCACGGCGTCTTCTTGAGCTGGTTCACGAGCGGGATCAACGCGCCGGCGTTGAGCACCAAATCGCGCGTCGCCGATCCTTCACCGGCCAGGTTACCAAGCACCCACACGGCTTGTTCGAGAACCTTCACCGTACATCCACGACACTCACCACCATCAGACACACGCCTCCATCGTCTACGCCCGAGCATAATATCGCACCTCTTCGTTCGACGAGTCCAAGAGCGACACGAGCGTCGGGATCACACCGTGCTGCAGCAGCACGGACGTGTTGTCCGTCGCCCCGGCGGCGATGTTGGTCAGCGCCCACAGCGCCTCCACCTGCAGCGTGGGGCGGTCGCGCAGACGCAGCCACTTGATCAGTCGCGGCGTCCAGTTCTTCTCCAGCATCTTCACAGCAGCAGCGCAGAGCGCACAATCAATATTCTCCTCCTCGCTACACTATCGGATCTCAACGTATCCAATGGACACTCACCTGTCGGATCAAAAGATCGCGTTCCGACGACAGCAGCACGCGCAGCTTCTTCGCGGCCTCGAGCTGCACGTCGGCGTCCTCCGAGTTGAGCCCGACGTCGATCTTGTGCAGATCGCCCTGGAAACTCGCCGACGCCACGATGCTCGCGCTCGCCGGATCCAGCGGCGCCGCCAGCGCCGCACTCGACAGCGGCGGCGGGTGGTGGTGATGGTGGTGGTGGTGGCCCATGGACGCCACGGTGGTGGTCGTGGTTGTCGAAGACGACGGCGCCGGCAGCGGCGGGCCCAGACTGCCCGCCAGACTGCCCTTGACGCCGGCGCCGTGGTGGTGATGGTGGTGGTGGTGGATCGTCGTGGTCGTGGACGTGACCAGCGTGGCGTTGTTGCCGCGGTGCGTCGAGTGGTGCGTGTGCACAATGTCTCCGTTCTCCTTGCGCAGCGTCGTGCTGTTGGTCACGTTCACGCCGCTGGGCGGCGAGAGGCTCTTCTTGGCCGCCATGGTCGCCGCGGCCTGCGAGATGGACGCCGGCAGCGCCGCCACGGCCGCCGCCGTGAGCTCCGCGACCTCGGACGGCGACCAGAACTGCTTCTGCTTGGGCTTGGCCGTCGCGCTCATCAGCATACACACACGTAGACAGAAAGAGAGAGAGGTGGCCTCTGCGTCCCCCTTTCCGGACTCGAGTCTCCCCTTGGTCCAGCGGCCGCTTCCTTCCTTGTCTGTCGGAGCGAGGAGAGCAAGAGGCGGCGACGGTCAGGTCCCCCTGGTACGCGGAATTAGCGGCAATTCGCAGCTAATTCCACGATGGAATATGCGGGACGGGCTAGGGGAAGAGTGTGATTGGAGGAAATGGGCGTTTTACAGAAAATGGTGTGGACCACACGGACAGTGTCATGGAGTTGAGTGATGGGTCCCATCCGTCGCGGCGACGGGGGTGCGTGGCGCGTGCCGCAGCGATTGGAGGCACGGCGACGACACTACCAAGCAGATAGACTACTGTGGATTGATATATACCATTGAATTAGTGAAGGAAGACGGCCGACGCCGACTCTGGGATCGCAGATCGATGGATCTCGAATCTGGTGGCGACTCGCTGGAGAACACCCGGCACTCGGTGCGAAATGGGTTCACACCCGTCACGGGCCGGGTTGTAGTGTGTGGCGGTCTGGGTGATTGCTCACCAGCGAAAAGTGGGATCATGGGTGATTGGGTGGAAGCAGTGCGTACCTACACGAAGGAGGACGCAGTCGACGAGTGCGTACTTTCCCACATCTCAGATTTCAATGGATACACTTGCAAGCCGATCGCCACACGACGGCGACTCTGGGCGAGCATGAAGGGAGAGTAACCCACAGAGACTGAGGCAAGTACCAAGTGTATTGCGTTGTTGTGAGGGAAAAAACTCTCAACTAGGAGTGGAGAGTCGTCAAAATGAGAGCAAAAGGGGAAATGCAGCAGCAGGAGCTACAGCCACGTCAGCCTACTAACGCTTTCGACGCGTGAGTCCATGAGGACTGTGCGTAGAGGGAGCAGTAGCGACGCGGCACTGCTTGCTTAAGCACCAAGCTTGCCGTACGCAGCGCAGAACGGAGCGAACTCGTCCACGAGCTTCTTCACGTTCACGCCCGCCGTTGGGCTGTTGCTCAGCGACAGGAAGCAGTCGCTTGGGTTCTTCGCCTTGACCGCATCCAGCAGCTTCTTGCAGCCGGCGTTGTTGCACATCTTGATCTCCTGGGAGACGGTTGGCTCGGCGTTTGGCGGGATGAAGGTCCAGCCCGAGGCCGTCTGGCAGGCCAGCAAGTCGTTGCCGTTAGTGATGAGGAGCGGCGCGAACTTGTCCAGTTCCGATTGTGGGCAGTAGTTCGGCGCAGTGGCGTAGGCCGAGACCGAGGAGATGGCAGCGACAGCAGCGAGGAGGACGGTGGTCTTGAACATCTTGGAGTTGTGTGGGTGGGGTGTTGGTGTGTGGGGAAGCTGGAAGATCCGAGAATGAGAGATGAAGGACGGCCGGCGGAGAAGCGCCTTCGGCTCGACCTGGAGTCTAGGCTACGACTTTCATGGGTATGAGGATTCCTAGGAGAACCATCGTTCATTGGCAGGCGGACCAAGTTGCACAGCAAGATGCCTACCTATAGTTCAACTCTTCTAGACGACGATGTCGGACGATGTCGTGATGCACTGCTTGCTGGTAAGACGTGTGGCGCATGGAAACCTCGTGGTTTTGCGTCCAGACCCCCTGAGGTAAATGAAAGCTGTACCCACAGCTTGCCTGATGACCGCAACGGCTTCGTTCGAGATGATCGATCCGTCTATTAGCGTTGTTTGGTCCTCAAGATGTGACATTGTGTGAGGCGGAGAGTCTTGAAGCGAAGATTTGTCAATCTGCGGAATGGCTACATTTGTGTGAACCACACTAAACATACAGCTTGGGATTCCACGGTTTGGAGACGCGCTGGCGTCGCCCTCCTCCTAGCACAGGATGCTTGAAGGCGTCAAGCATATTCGAAGCCTCGGAGTGTTTCGAAAACTTGCATCTGTGGCATCAGCTGAATGAATTCTAGTGCTGGGAAGGAACTGGGACCCAATCTCGGTCAAGAAGGGATCCAGTTGCAGCTTGAGCTCCAAGCACGCCACGCCCCCGAAATTCGGGGAAGGAATCCACGCCATTCGGGCCCAATGGCGTGGATTCCTTCCACGTTTCGCGTTGTCCGTGTGCTCGCGCCAATCCATGTGACATCAAACGTCAAGGCTACCACCAGGGGCTCTGTATCCTTCTGCGGTCGATAATTTTGACCATCCGATCCAATCAACGAAGTGGGTTGCGCATTGAGTCAAGACCCATGACACGTGACGCTGCAACCTACTCAGACGAGTCGAACAGAGAGACGTCACAGCATCAAGGTCAAGCATTCCCAGTCTGAAGAAATGTGCCGGCCCCGTTGAAGCTGCTTGAATGAAGCAGTCCTGTGCAGGGGATTGGCCACCACCCAGCTCACGGCAGTGCATGAAGACAAAGATGACCCCGAGTGGAGCGCCCGCCTTCATTCAAGCCCATCATGTCCCAGTCGCGAACTGCAACTTGCGTCGCTGAATCTATGGCGTTCCGCAAAACCTGTCAAAGCCAGTCGAAGACGCTCTTTGACCATCAGACCTTACCCGTTCACGCCTCGCAGCCCTGTGTGATCCCACGGCCTTCGTCTCCACCGCAGGCGAGAGCCCACCGCCACTGAGGCCCTCGACTGCACGCCCTCCACCGAGCCTGGAACGGAGGATTCCATCCTTGGCGGCTCCCATTCGGATTCTCATTCTCGGATCTTCCAGCTTCCCCACACACCACCCTCCACCCTACCAAGATGTTCAAGACCACCGTCCTCCTCGCTGCCGTCGCTGCCATCTCCTCGGTCTCGGCCTACGCCACTGCCCCTGACTACTGCCCAACGGCCGAGCTCAACAAGTTTGCTCCGCTCCTCATCACTAACGGCAACGACTTGCTGGCCTGCCAGACGGCCTCGGGCTGGACCTTCATCCCGCCAAACGCCGAGCCGACCGTCTCCCAGGAGATCAAGATGTGCAACAATGCCGGCTGCAAGAAGCTGCTGGCGGCGGTCAAGGCCAAGACCCCAAGCGACTGCTTCCTGTCGCTGACCAACACCCCAACGTCAGGCGTGAACGTGAGGAAGCTTGTGGATCAGTTCGAGCCGTTCTGCGCGGCCTACGGCAGCATTGGCGCCTAAGCGACGAGAAGTCACAACTCAAGCCTCGCTCAAGCTTCTTTCTTTCTCCTCGAACGAGTCGATAGCCTGTGCCTCCAGTCCCTGAGTATCACTTACTCGCTTGTTAGCGCCAGTTTCCTCTTGCCTCGACCTCTTTTGTTAACGACAAACAAGCATTTTTTGCCTTCCGTTGAGTTTCTCACCATTTCCTCTTGAATACCCACAGACCGGCCAGACCTGTGGGATCGACCAACGTGAAGACTCACTGTGAGTGGTAGGGCTTTTAGGTTTTGCGAAGACGATGGGACTCAGCATTCGTTGGTGACGACTGGTACAGTCGTATGCCGGTGTTGAAGGCGGGATCTGGTGTTCAGCATGCTGTCAACAAGCTCTCAATGCGAGTGTACCGCTGGAAGTTGATGTACGTAGGCATCACCTCATCGCGTCCTCTGGGTGCTGGCGCTAAGTGATGAAAGCGCTCTGACCTGACTGACGTTCATCCCATTCCCAGACCTCGGGCACGTCAAAGAACATCAAGTGTTCAATTATCAACGCTGACACGAATGGCCACACGCGCCAACGAGCCGCCTTCTCCCCCGAGAGTCGCAGGTGGCTCATACTGTGCGTACTTGACGGACACGGCGATCTGCCCCTTTGCGATGAAAGAATCGTTGATACACTGTTGAAGCCATTGACCTGAGCACCCTGCGGCTTCTGCAACGAATCGATGAGGCAAACCGCTCGTGGCATCATGCATCAATCGTGGATCAGCGCCCTTGTGACTCACGATCACCGTAGAAGCGATTTGCCACCGAGGTGGCTGATGCTGTGTTTCGTCATGCTCAACGCGCGAGTCAAACATGCACACCGGAGTGTGCAGAAGCCTTGCACCAAAGAGCGGGATGAATCCACGGTGGATTTCCAACCGCGTTCTAGATCTGGGCAGCGACGTTCGACAGTTCATGTCGATGCCGTGATGCCATCTCCGCCGATCCTCCACAGTGTGCTCTGGATGGTGTGACGCCACGCAGAGCCACACTCAGGCACGACGGGCAACTGTAAAAAGGTGGTCATTCGGCTCGATGGTGTTGTGATGGCCCGCACAAAAACAGGAGCCGGAGGAACGCACTGAGAAAACATCACTGGACGCTCATGTGCTTCAACCGTGACATCCATGCCTACAGTACTCCGCCCCGTACTAGTCTCTACAATGATGTCTTCACATCGCCGGGCTCAACAAGGGCAGTCTTGCATGAGCTCATCGTCCAGGCTCCACGAATTTCGATTCCTGATAACCCTGATAACCACACTGATGGACTGCGAATCTGAGCTCGCCACGCACCGCTCCGTCGATCTTTTCGAACTTGCCGCTGGTGGACAAGTGACGCGTTCTGAAGCTGGCTCCGGAAAACATCACCCCGTCCTTTACCCACGAGCCACAATGGACGTGGCCACTTGCCGGAGATGAGTCGCCCGTGCAAAGCGCAACGGCCTGGCGATGTGCGGATACATTGAAGTGTGACGCCACTAGAGAACCATATAAAGGTGATATATTGAGGATATGTTAAAAAATAGGGTAGCTTTGAGCACTTCAATCCCAATAATGTCAGGCAATTTTCACCACTCTCACCCTATTTGGATATTTAGGATGCTGTCCTTTCTGCGACATGAGCGGCATCACGCCACCACTATGGTGAAACAGGATCGCCTGACGTCGTCGCCGACACTGGTGTCTGTGATCGACGCGTACTGTTTGGGGCATCCATGCTCGCGAGCCGAAAATGTTGACGCTGTAAGTACACCCCCCGGGCCTGAGGCAGTGGTGGAGGGCGGCGACCCTTCCTGCACAGTAGAAGGAGGCACGAGACCTCGGTGGATCGTGAGCGGCTCTCAAAAATGCGCCTCCCGAATTCTCATTCTCGGATCTTCCAGCTTCTCCGCACACCTCTTTCAACATCATGTTCAAGTCCACCATTGTCCTCGCCGCCGTCGCCGCCGTCACCGTCTCGGGCTACGCCACCGCCCCTGACTACTGCCCAACGGCCGAGCTCAACAAGTTCGCGCCGCTCCTCATCACCAACGGCAACGACCTGCTGGCCTGCCAGACGGCGTCGGGCTGGACCTTCATCCCGCCAAACGCTGAGCCAACCATCTCGCAGGAGATCAAGATGTGCAACAATGACAG
Organism: Pythium apleroticum; assembly: GCA_023337875.1. Lineage (NCBI taxonomy): Eukaryota > Oomycota > Peronosporomycetes > Pythiales > Pythiaceae > Pythium > Pythium apleroticum. The sequence continues at coordinate 5,590 of JAADXN010000467.1, read as the reverse complement.
CTGCAAGAAGCTGCTGGATGCGGTCAAGGCCAAGACCCCAAGCGACTGCTTCCTGTCGCTGACCAACACCCCAACGTCGGGCGTGAACGTGAAGAAGCTCGTGGACGAGTTCCCAACCTTCTGCCAGCTCTTCGGCAACCTCACCGGCATCTAAGCATCCGGTCTGTGAAGACACCGCGAGCGATAGTCTAGCGCTGCGCCCCCAGTCAACTCGTCTTTTTGATTTATACTCAGTAATGAACTTCCGTTTGTGCTGTCAATTGCCTCTCTCTTCGTCATGAGCATTGAAACTATCTGCTTGTACAGACCAGTTTCAACGTATCGAACGTGATGTACTACGTAGTAGGGCCCCAGGCGATACATTGCTGTTCATCTAAAATGCGTTTGATATCCGTACCATCAGACTGCTAAGCGTCAGGGTCAGTCGAGCCGAATGGCCTGTGCGCGTGCTGAAGTGGCTTCTGTTGCAGCACGAGTCGGCGCATTGCTGTACACTCCACACCGCAAACTGCGAGCATGCATGCATCTCGAAAGAGAATCCAAGATGGATACATTGTGTATACCACTCCATCTGCGGTTTCATTCATGTGGTACACATAAAATTAGTTCCCATATCCTCCCTCTTTCGACTGTTCCACGTGACAACGCACGGGCAATTGAACCTTCAACGAGAAAGCAACAAGCAAATGGCGGCTTCCTCCGACTTCCACGTGAGCTCGGAGCTCGTAGGCCACGACGGCGCTGTACGTACACCGCCCACAATGATCTGCTGCGTCTCCTCTCTCTAACAGTGCCGGTTTCATCGCAGGTGCGGGCCATTTGCGTGCTGGACAACGACGTGATCGTCACGGGTGCCATGGACACGAGCGTGTTGAGCTGGATCCGCGACCCGAATGCGACCGAGCCAGGCGCGTACATTGAGCTGCTGAGTGCGCGTCTGTACGGCCACGAGCACTGGGTCACGGCGCTGCTGCGTCTGCCGCCGGGCGTTCTGGAGAGCGCGCCGAGCGGCGGCTTCATCACCGGCTCCATGGACAAAGCCATCCGCGTGTTCTCGCTCGAAGGCACGCCAATTTCGATCTTACGCGGACACGAAGGCGGTGTGATCTCGCTGGCTTTTAGCGGAGATGGCAAGCGCTTGCTCTCGGGCAGTTGGGACGGCACAGCGCGTGTGTGGGACCTCCACAAATCGGAATGCGTTGCTGTTCTGAAGGACCACGAGAACGGCGTGTGCGTGCTCGGCCTGCCTGACAACACGATCGTCACGGGATCCACAGGCAGACAGGAGGGCAACAGCGTGGTGGACTTCCAACTGCGCTTCTGGAGCGACTACAAGCTGACCAAGACGGTGCGCGACCACACGGGACCCATCCGCCAGCTCGCGCTGTTGCCAGAGATCGGCTTCGTCTCGTGCTCGAACGACGGGTACGTCTTGCAATTATGGCTTTGTGCGGCCGTGTTACTGATATGTGTGACTTGCAGTTCGATTCGTGTGCGCACGCTGGAGGGCGATGTGGTGGCGGAGATGCAGCATCCGCTGAATGCCGAGGGCAAGCCGGGTTTCGTGCTGGGCGTCACGGTGCTGCCCGACAACCGCATCGTTTCAGCCAGTGAAGACTGCACAGCGCGTGTGTGGAAGGCGGACGGCGCACTGCAGCAGACGATTGAGCACCCGGGTGGGTTGTGGTGCGTGACGGCGCTGCCGAATGGCGACTTTGTGACAGGCTGCGACGACAAGACGGCTCGCATTTTCACGGCGGATCCGGAGCGTGTGTCTTCATCTGCTCGCGTGAGTTTCGAAACGGCGGTGGCTGAAGCTCGTTTGGTGCGTGAGCGTGGACCCAGCGGTGTAGAGATCGCGAAGCTTCCAGACTACGACGAGCGTATTCGCGTGATCGGCAAGTCGGATGGCCAGATTCAAATGTTCCGCAAGGGATCGAAGGCGTGGGCTTGCCAATGGAGCGGACCTTCGCGAACGTGGATCGATGTGCGTGATCGTGCTGTTGTTGGCTTCTCAGTGGCGCTCAACTAACGCGTGATTGTGGGTGATTAATGTAGATTGGTGAGGTCACTGGTACCGGTAGTGGTGGCGTCGTCGACGGCAAGGCATACGATATGGTGATCCCAGTCGAGATCGAACAGCCTGGCGGAGTGCGCAGCCTCGAGATTGGGTACAACCAAGGCGACAACCCGTTCATGGTCGCGCAGGAGTTCATCAACAAGCACATGCTGGACCAGTCGTACTTGCGTGAGATCGCCGACTACATCACGCAGCGTTCTGGAGAATACAAAGCGCCGGTGATCGGTACTGAGGGCGCTGGTGCCAGCAGTGGAGGAACCGCCAACGTCACGATGGAGGCGGCTGGCCCTGCGTTCAAGTTCTTCCCAGTGGTCAGTGGCCAATACTTTGCACGCACAAAGATCGTATCTGACAGACAATGTGTCTTTGTAGAAAGCATACATGAGCTTTGAGACGACCAAGATCGCGAAGTTGATGACCACTGTTCGCCAGTACAACGAGAAGGTAGCAGACGACCTGCAAGTCAGCGACTCGGAGCTGAACTGGCTCGAGCAAACGGCCAAGACCGTGCAGGAAACCGCGTACTACCACTCGAGCACCTTCACGCCAACCGAAATCGGTGCATTGCACGCCTCGATCGCACGGTGGCCGACCGAGCAGGTTTTCCCTCTTCTCGACCTGCTCCGACTCGTGCTCGTACACCCTCAGGGCCCCACCGTCCTCGGGGTCGCTGCATTGACCAACGTTGTCGATCGCGTGTTGGAACTTGGCGCGAGCAGCTCCGCTGAGACGCCAAACGCAACGCGAATGCTTTCGCTGCGCGTCCTCGCAAACATGTTCGTGCACAAGACTGGTCGTGAAGCCATCGTTGCGAAGAAGTCAAAGGTGCGTATGGGCGCGAGCAGTCCATGAAGGCGGGTGGAGGTTTGACTGACATTGTGATGGGATGTTTCAGATTATCACCTCTCTGTCCACGTTTGTTCCGTACCGCCAGAAGACCATCGCGTTGAGCTTGGCGACAGTTCTGCTGAAGTGAGTGCCTACTTTTTCCCTGTGGTTTCGACGTAGACTAATTCGAGTGTGTGCTTGTCAGCCTTGCTCGGCTTGAAGTGGAGCATGCGGGTCTGCTCTCGACGGAAGAAGCTATCGCAGTCGGTTCCGTCGCCATGGACGTCGCCATCAGTGTGCCGTCGCTCGAGGAACTGGGAGAAGACGTCGTGCTGCGTTCGCTTGTCGCTGTTGGCACGCTGGTACGATCAGCACGCACCCGATTCGTTCGACTACCGAATTTCCGCCACTGAGTGTTGTTGTTCATTGTGGTGTAGGCGTTGAAGGAAGATCAGGCTGTGAAGAACGCGTTCGCCGTGCTCGTGAACGTTCTGACGGCCTCGAAATCCCAGCAGATCCAGTCCATGTCGTCTGCCGCCGGGTGCCTGGAAGAGCTCACGCACTGCGTCGCGCTCATATAGAGTCAGCCATCAGACGCTCGCACCACGAGCTACCTGCCACCGTGTGAGTGGACTCAGAAATGGAATTCTCATTTTTGTGTGGCGGCCGCACTGCGTGCGATGCGGCCAGTTAAATAGGCGGTCGGTTGGCGTTGTTTTTGTGCAAACAGAGCCACGGGGCGTGCTCTGCTTTCTACAGACGATCACAAATGCGAGAGCGCGCGTCCTTGGGGGCTCTCGCTGGAGGGGGTTTGTTGTTTTCAGGGGCAGGGTCCTCACGGTCTCCACCACGTTTCACTGTTTGTGTCTTGACATATATCCACGGTCACTGGGGGGCTTGTTTCTTGTCGGTTTCTTCTGCTTGAGGGGACACACGTCGCTCGTCCTCACGGCGTCTGGAGACTGCCGGCTCTACCGACGGAGCTCACGACCAGGTCTCGAAACCGGATGCGCAGAGGCGACGAGATGTCCAGACTGCGGCGGCAGAAGTACTCGACGCTGGCGTTCCACGACGACGCCTGGCTCAGCAGCGGGTCGGACGCCGCGGCCGGGATGTCCACTGGCTTGCTGAGCTGCTCACGCGACGGGCCCGACGACGACCTCTGTGCGTGCGGCGCCGTTGGTCGGTGGGAGCGGTGCGGGATCTGGATCGAGTCACTTCGCTTGGCCAGGAAGATCTGTCCGGAGCCCAGCACCGCCGCGATCTTCTTGTCCGAGTCGGCGACGACGCCCGTGAGGCTAGCGACGCTGGGCAGCAGCACTTGGTCCACACACGAGAAGGACTTGGCGCGCTTGGCCAGCGGCCGCACGCGCGGCGTGACGCAGCACGAGTCGTCAAAGTACTTGCGCTTGCGGCGGCCGTTGAAGTCGAAGAAGACCGACTTGTCGCAGGCCGGCGGCGCCGACATCGAGCCGTGGATGGCGGCGGCCATGCACTCCGTCGCGGCGGGCGAGCCGTAGTCGCAGAACGGCGAGGCCGAGAGCGACGCGAACTCGAGTTCTTCGATTTCGTTGGCGCTTTGGAGCACCGCGGCCACGGGATTGCGCGGCCGCGCGGGGAACCTCTCGACGGGCGTGGCGGCGCGTGCGCGCGCCTCCTCCCGCGGGCCGCTGGCTAGCGAGAGCCGCGCGTCGAGCTCCTGCTCGAACTCGAACATCATGTCCTCGTCCACACCTTCGTCCTCGGTCGAGATGTCGTGGGGGTCATTGTTCATAATCACGTTATTGGGCGGAACGGGAATCTGTGAGGAGAATGGAGAAGATGTTCCGGACGAAAAGGAGATGACGGTCGGAACAAAAAGCGGAAGGCGATGGCGAGTTGAAGCTTGGGGGGCGTGTGGTCGGAACGGGAACCAATGTCCAGTTCGAGCGAGCGTCGAGGATCAATCAATTAGTCGCTGGAAGATCAAACGAAGCCATGTGAGCGTTTGATTGACTGGGTGTGGCGTGTGATAGAAGATGTCCTCCATCAATGAGCGACGAGCACTTACGGGTTGGATCGGATGATGGGTGGGCGGCGATGGGATGGCTACGCAGGTCGAAGCAATTGGGAAGTGTTCCACTCGTGTGCAGGAGGAGGCGGAAGCCGCTGATCGGCGGGTGGGTCGGCTCGCGTCGTCGGGGTTTCGAGCTGCCTTGCTATGCGATGGCACCAACGGCAACAAACTCCAACTCCTGTGGTGCGGAGGCCGTTTGTTCGTCCTTCTCACGCTGCTCGTGGGTCTGTGCTCCTCCTCCGCGAAGAACAATCAGGTCGGAGAGGACTCTTGCGGTAAACTACGTCATTCCCAAGTGAAACTTATCGAGTCTCGCAGGTTCGCGGCAGAGGATCGATAGACTTGATCACATCGCAGTTTAACGGCCAGCTTCCAAATGCGGAAGGTCGACTGCGGAAAACAGACCGCCGTGCGCCAATCCAAACAGCGTGGGAGGGGAACAGGAGAAGTGATCCGGCCGAGTCACCACCGGCAACGGCTTCTGAGGCAGGCGGCTCGTCGGTCTCAACAAAACACCGAGCTGTTTTGCGGACGATGATCTTCCGCTCTGCTGGACCAGTTCCATGGAGAGTCGGCCAAGTCTCCAGCCCACTGCGGGAAGAGAAGAAGGGGGGGGGGGGGGGGGG
>JAADXN010000466.1:0-22844 GCA_023337875.1 Pythium apleroticum | reverse complement strand
TAGAGGAGAATTTACCCTAACCACAAGCCACCCGGACACAGTGTCCGGGTGGCTTGTGTCCGACACTGGCCACACGGTATTTCCTGGTCTCCGATATTGTTGTCATCATGACGCCGGCCGTGACGGCGGCCTCGACGCTCGCGCTGCTGCTGCTGCTCTGCGTGGGCGCCGTGCACGCGGCCGTGTGTCCCGCGACTGGGGAGAATGCGCCCGAGGTGACCACGCTCATGGCGTCCAAGACCAACCCGGCGACGGAGGCGTGGGTGGTCAAGCCCGACTGCTCGCGGACGGTCAAGACCGTGTCGGCGGGCGCGGTTTCCGTGATTCAGCTCCTCATCAACAGCGAGGACGGTGTTGAGCGCGTGGACAGTGTGCCGACAGAGACGACCTCGCTGTATGTCGTAAAAAGGCATCCAATCTCGAAGCAGGCTTTGGCGAGGTACTCACGAATGTGTGATGTAGCGATCTACCTTCCGTGCCGATGTTAAGAGGAGTTGACTTGTCGCGAGCCACCAAGTTGACGGACCTGTGAGTGAGTCTTTGGGCAACCATTCTGCAAGGGCCATCGCATTGCCAGTGCTGACTTTGAGTCTAAACTATCTATCTCATGTGCAGTACGCTCACGCTTCCTCAATCATCCGCCGTCTCGCTCCCGTCTTCACTTCTTCGACTGTGAGCGAGCCCGACGGATCAACTGTACCCTTCATGTCAGCACGGGCGACTCATGGCAGTCTTCATTTTCCGTTTGTTTGCGCCAGAGTTCTGGATTCGAGTCCGATCTCCTCCCTGCCAAACGTTGTACTTCCCGAATCGCTGCAGTTATTGTACGGCATTGAGTTTGTGCTGAAGGATGCTAATCGCGTCTTGCGGCAGTTCATTCCAAGACAATGCGTGCAAATCGGACTCACCTTGCATTCATGTGCAGGGCCCTATCCGATACTCAGGTCACGTCTCTCAGTGGTGTCAAACTTCCAAGTCGACTGGACCAGCTCAGAGTCGCAAATGCCAAGCTGACAGCGATCGATTTCGCCATCCCGTCGACGCTGACGACGCTGTACGTGAGTGCTTATGGTTGCGATCTGGCAGATATCGTGATTAACACCATCGTCCATCTCGACGTGAACATACTGAAGGGTACTCGACGGCAACTCCATTTCCAAGATCGACCGAATTACGATCCCTGCTACGCTCAACTACTTGTACGTGACACGACATGCGATTGGATTGGACCCGTCCGCTTATCGGCACTTGTCTGCTACGAAGCTCTTGTTATTCTTGTGGCTTGAACACTGTGAGAGGCATCAAGTGGCCGACATCTTTGCAAAGATTGTACGTGGTGAAGAAGGAACGCCCGTATTGCTATCAACCACTCAGCGCCTTGTGAATGTTCCGCAGGTATCTTGGGAGCAACACGATCAGCAACTTCGAGATTCGACGGTCCGATCTTGCGACTTTCAAGAAAATGGACTCGTTAGCATTCGCGGGGACAGTCGTGCAGCCCAAATGTGCGGATTCGACTGCGGAAGTGGTCGTTCTCGTGGGCAAGCGGCTTTGCATTATCAGCGGTAAGAGTGATCTTGAACGCGTGGCTTTCCTGCTTCTGACACTGCACCATTCATTGAGTAGACGAGCGATTCGAAGACGTCTACGTCAAAGGAAATGGAATCACACCGGATGCGTCGACAAGCTCCGGGACCACACAAAACCCGCAGTCTGGCGAAGCCGCGACGTCGGGATCTGCGAAAACTCCAGCGACAGGCAATAGCTCATCCGGCTCAAGCGGATCGCAGCTTTCGACGGAAAGAGATCCGACGGATGCACCGACAACGGATACCACCACGACGCCTGGCGCGGCAAGTGCTCCGTCGAGAACGCAGGGAGAAGCGTCGAGTGGCTCGTTTGGAGACTCTTCATTGCCACAATCTCCGAGAAAGACGCGATCCGCGACCAACACGACCGAAGTCGCCGTCGCCACAAGCTCGTCCACAAGCCAGACTCCTCTTGTGGTCGGCGTGTGTGGTGGCGTTGTTGTCTTCATTCTAGCGGCTTTCGGTCTAGTCTGCGCAAGAAAGAGACGCCAACGAGGTGACTCCGTCACTGACGCCAAGGAGTTCGGCGAGATGCACTCGCCCGACGCGTTGAGCAACGACGGTATCCACTCAGCACAAGATTTCTACCTGAGCAACGACGTGCGTATCGACAAGGCCCTCGCCCCCTTTCGCGTTGAGATGCGCGATGTCAGCGTGGCCGAGACGATGTCACAGAGTTTCGCGACCGTCGTTTACAAGGCGATGTTCCAGGGTGACTACGTCGCCGTCAAGCAACTTCTGCCGGGAGTCTGGCAAAACGAACGAAAAGCCAGGCAGTTCATGGACGAGATCCGCATGTGTGCACGTCTGGACCATCACAAGATCGTCGCGTTCGTGGGCATCGCGTGGACCAGCCTGCGAGATCTGTCCGTCGTCATGGAGTTCATGCCGCTGGGAGATCTGAGCACATTCCTCAGCAACCGCGATGAACCTCCAACGGTGCAAGATTGGTCACGGCCGTGGACTTCAGCATCCCTCAAGAGCAAGAGTGCTATTGCACAGAACGTGGCCGAAGCGGTTGTGTATTTGCACTCCTTCAAGAGTCCAATTCTACACCGTAACCTCAAGGCACGGAACGTCCTACTTGACCATGAAGGCAATGCAAAGCTCAGCGGGTTTGGCATCAGCCGATCATTCTCAGAGGGTGACGCGATGACCGGAGAGATTGGCACGGCGGCGTGGATTGCTCCCGAGGTGTTACGTGGAGAACGCTACGACGACAAGGCGGATGTCTACTCGTTGGGCGTTTTCATGGTGGAGCTCGATCGGTGCCAGCATCCATACGCGAAGGTGGCTGCGCCTCTTGGCGCCAATCGTCGGATCGAAAAAGGACGAGACCAACGAACGAACGACGAAGTTCCTCTCACAAACACCCAGATCGCTGTGCTGGTGAGCTCGGGGAAACTCCGCCCGTCCGTCTCCGTCGAGTGCCCCGACCTGATCGCGTCGCTTGTGACCAAGTGCTTAAGTTTTAGAGCCTCCGATCGTCCGACTGCCATGGAGGTGTTCTATGGCATCCGTCAGGCACGGAAATCCCTGGAGCAGTGAACGTAAATCCTCTGAAGACAGCAGCCTGAAGGAAACAAAGTGTGCAATTTAAGATGTTGGAAATCGTTGTCGCAAGGCATGGTGTATTTTCGGATCCCTTTGCCATGCTTTCTTTGGAGAGAGCCGAACATGGATAGCTATTGCATGAAGCTCTGCTGGACAAAATGGCGGCTCGGCAAGCGCTCCCGATGGAGTGTACAAGCGGCTTCAAATCGCTACGCAGCCACGTGAAGCAGGCTAAGGAGGGAGAGAGCGCCCTTCGTCCAGCACTGCAAGAGCCACAGCGCACAGAAAGAGACCAGGTGTGGCGACGCAGTCCTCGCTCAAAGAACTCGAACTTCAAGGTCTCACGTTGGTTTTTCTGGCAGGAATGGGAGGAAAACCGACAGCTCGAGCCATTGGTGTGCAATAGCGACGGTGGGTCACATACTCTGTGGTCGACTTTACCTCGGGAGTGCAATTCTAAAGGCACGTCAAAGCAGAGCAAACAAGGCGTTTTGCCAACGAGCGATTGCAGCATGAAGAACGCCAACTAAATGCAATTCGGGTCCGTCCATTAAGAGTCACTGCCAAAAGATGGTATTATTGACGGGGTTCGATGTGCAATGTGACAGCTCAGTCTCGCGAAAGAGCATCGTGACCTTAAGGTGCTGATCCAAGCTGTGAGCTGTAGTGGCGACACTGGCATCGACTAAATTCATGGCTTGGTGTAGACACGAGAGCGGTCCGTCCGATCGATGGAAAGTGCACTGCAAGAGGCGATGGAGCGCACAGCCGAAAAAGAGACTCGTCTGGACAGTCGTATCCAGGATATCGCTCAGCTGGAGCAGCGACTTCATGAAGCTCTCACACAGAGTGCAACAATACCACGGCAGCCACAGCCAGAAGAGTCAAACAACACGATACTGGACACCGCCCACGCCAATGAAGAGACGCTGCGGAGACTAGAAGAACGCGAGGCGACGGTGCACCTTCGCGAGCAGGTACGTCATTACCGCTTTGCCAGAACGGTGCTGTATCACGAGGCTGAAAGCATTTACCATGCCGTCGTAGGAGCTCGCATTAGCACGTGATCAAGTCTCACATCGTGATCGCCATGTACGTATTGACTTATAAGCGCATTGTCGGTTTTGCGCTATTCCGAGGCAGCATGGAGAACCTAACGAAACGAATAGCTCACCACGAAAGAACGAGTCCTGCGCGACAAAGCCGTAGAGCTACAACAGCTGCAGATCTCACTTGAAGAAGCCGATATTCAGCGAGCAGCGAATGCCAACGAGCGGGTTGCAAAGCTAGAGATCGATCTCCAGCACGTGAGTAGGGTCATTGTCGGCCACCTTGTTGTCACTACTGGGCTAACTTCGCGCATCCACCCCAAAGAGATTTGAGGCCTTGGAGCAGGAGCTCACCGACCGCTTTCAGGCTCAGCTTCAAGCCCTCAACGAGGAGTTTGAGGCGAAGCGAACCCTCCACGAGGAAAGTGAACGAGCTGCCACGCTAGAGGTTCGTACCTGACCTTTTTACTCACGATGCAATCAACACGGCAGGGTGTGACCCAATTTTCCATTTGATCTGGCAGGTCGAGGAGCGAAAGCGACAGCTTTCTGAGAACGAAGACTTCGTGCGGGCGACTGAAGAATCGCTGAAGATCATGGCAACGAAGTTGCGGATCCAGCAGCAAGAGGTGGACTTGAAGGAAAGAACTGCAAGCATGGCGCGGGAAGACGCTTCCACTCGCATGTTCCTTCTGGAGCAGCAAGCCCACGAGCTCCTCCACAGGCTGGACGAGGCAGAGCAAAGCAAAGCTCGATATGACCAAGCCACAGAGCAGCTCCGGATGCGGGTACCGTACAGCACGTCACTACAGTCTACTGTTGGGACACGGATGCCCAACCTCATTTTCCTCTCTGAATTTGCAGGAACAGAAGCTGGCGCTGTTTGCGGCCGAAGTGGAAGCCCAGCATCAGGCCAACGCGGTCGAGCAAGCGAGGCTCGAACAGGAACGTCTACTTTCAGCTTCGAACGCTGCTGTTGTGGTAGCAACGACAGCTACAGTCGTGGAGCCTCCAGAGCGAGAGGCTTCTGATGGAGCGGATGCCCAAGAGTCTTCCTCGACTCGAGAGTCGGCTGCCAAGCCTCCGCGTAGACGCAGTCTCTCGTCGGCTTTCTTCCGCTCCAAGTCGGTCAATCGATCGTAAATCGTGAAAATACCCTAAATCTCGTCTGGAGAAATCCTCCCAAAACCTGTTTTGGCTCGCACATCCCCTACCCCTTTGTCCTGTTCATGTTGCCGTCGCCCCTTTCTTCTTGCTGACAGGCTTCCTGACGCGGGGCGGCTGAACTCTTGAGCTCCCCAAGCGAGCAGCTCCGTTGGCTTGGCGTGTTTCGATGGCACTCGCAATTAGCAGATCCCAAGGCTCATGCGCGTGGTCCTTAGGCGGCGGCTGCGGCGATGGCTGCCGCTGTGGGCGGCAGCCGTGGCGCTGCGTGCGGATGCCGCGCTAGCGGGCGTCTGTGCGAGTCTGGGCGTCGACGCGCCGGCCGTCGTGACGCTCATGGCGTCCAGGACGGACCCTGCGAACGAGGCGTGGGTCGTTGGTCCCGACTGCTCCGTGAAGAAAGAGACGCTGTTCAACGGCGGCCTCACACCCTCGAACTTGGTCAACATTGAGCGCGTCGAGAGTGTGCCGACAGCAACGCAAACAATGTGGGTGCTGAACTACTACAGCACGCGCGATGGATTCTCTTCCGGGTACTGGTCTGACGACGCGACTGTGGTTGCTTTGATGTGCCACACAGAATGTTGATAGACTGTCCTCTATCGAAGGGTGTTGACTTGTCCAAGGCCGACAAAATGACAAATGTGTACGCAAGAGCGGTTGGGCATCGATTATGGTTGCGGTGGATTGATCGAGTTCTCTACTGCTGCCTTAGGGTCATCCAAGGCTTCTCTCCCAAGCTACTTGATAACCTCGCTCTACCCGGCTCCTTGGAGTCCTTGTAAGTTGGGACCGTGTTGAGATCGTTGTCTTGCATGTCCATGGGGCTGACTATGGAGTCGTCTTCATGATTAGAGCACTCGAAGGCAGCCCCTTCACGTCGATCGCCAACATCCGTCTTCCGCCAGGACTTACGAACTTGTCCGCTCAGTGTCGAAGCCTCCGGAGTTGCCATTGATGCGCTAATCGTGTGATTTGTTCACTACATAGATATCTCAAAGATAACGCCCTCACATCCCTCAAGGGCATTCAGTATCCAGCATCTCTGCTATCAATGTACGTTTCTCACGACCACCACCGCACACAAAACCAATTTTGGAAGCATAAGGAGCTCACTTGGCGTGGACACAATTCAGCACCATTCAAGCGAGCAGACTCGCCAGCATCGACTTTGACGTGCCTCCCAAGCTCATATCCCTGTGGGTATGGTGAACATTTGATGTGGATCACTCCAGTAGTGCTGACTCTGTCGCCTACGCGCTACTTAGCACACTCTCGGGCAATTCCATCTCCAAACTAGAGATGCTCTCGTTCCCAAACTCCATCACACACATGTAAGTCGCGCTAGCTCTTTGAGACTACGTTGTAGTGCGAAAAACTGATACGACCAGACCCTCACGAACATTTGTTGCGCAGGGATCTTCAAAATAATGGCATCACGGTCATTCAAGGAGTCGAGTGGCCCCTCTCGCTGGCATCTCTGTATGTTGTTTCTGTGATATTTCCTGATCTCGTAGCGGAATGTATGACGGTCTGTCTAACCCATGGGGCAGTCAACTCCAAGGCAACCCGATCGTCAAATTCGAAATCCGAGAAACGGATCGGAAGGCGATGTCCCAGCTCCAGTACTTCGAAGCGGAGTACACTCTATCGAGCTGCACCGAGCCTGCAAGACTCGTTTCTGCCAGGACCAAGAAAGTTTGCGCGATTTCTGGTACGCTAGTGTTGTTGCTATGTGTTACTACATGCAGTGGCCATGATCATGAGCTGACGTGTGGCCCCTGGACCAACAGACCAACTCTTCGCCTATCTCTACCGGGGAGGAAGTAATCCTGGAACGACCGAGAAGACACCAACTCCGTCTGAATCACCGGAAGACACAAAAGGCAATAGCGGCAAAACCAAAGGCTCCGCCGGCTCCCAGGGTAGTGACACAAGCACTGGTTCTGGAGTGGTGGATTCACAAGGGTCGTCTCCTACCGACAACGCCAGCGGCGGTATCTCCTCCAAGTCACCTGCAGGGTCAAATGGGAGTGAGCCACTTGAGGATGGCAACAGTGCGGGATCGGCTGGCTCGCCATTGTCACGAAGGCCCCGTCAGGGAGGTCCCAGCACAAGTGGTCCCACATTGAGTACAACAGAGCTCCACTCCCAGTCTTCGTCCGGCTCGGCCTTCGTGGTTGTTGGCGTCGTGGGCGGCTCGATCCTCGCACTGCTGCTCGCTTTCACTGGCTACCGCGTGTATCTTCGCACTCGGCGACAACACAAAGATGATGATGAAGACGTGTTGGACGAGAAGACCGACGCCACGAATACTCCGAGCAAGTCCTTTCACTACGATACGCCTCCAGCGGATGATGTGTACCTGACCAACGATATTCGCATCGACCGAGCACTGATCCCGTTTCGCATCGAGCTCGAACACGTTGTATTCGGTGAGCAGATCGCGCAGGGGAAGGCCAGTGCGATCTACCTCGCCACATTCCAGAGCCGTGAGGTTGCAGTGAAGCAGTTGCTACCAGGCGTGTGGCAAAACGAGCGCGCGTTGACCAGCTTCATGGCCGAGATTCGCATGTGCGCGAGCTTGGAGCACCACAAGATCGTCGCCTTCATCGGCATTGCGTGGAACAGCGCGCGTGACATTTCAGTCGTGACCGAGTTCATGTCAGGCGGCGACCTGAACACTGTGCTTCTGAAGCAGAACGACGTGCCGACGGGTAGAGAGTGGTTCGAGCCGTGGACGAGTGTGTCCATCACGTGCAAGGCTCTCATCGCCCAAGACATAGCCGAGGCGCTCGTGTACTTGCACTCGTTCAAAAAGCCGATTCTGCATCGCAATCTCAAGAGCCACAACGTTTTGCTCGATCACGACGGCAACGCCAAGCTCAGCGACTTCGGTATCAGTCGCGTGTCGGCCTTTGACGAGACCATGACAGGCGAGGTGGGCACGGCTGCGTGGATCGCGCCCGAGGTTTTGCGTGGCGAGCGATACAGTGAGCAGGCCGACATCTACTCGCTGGGTGTCCTGCTCGTGGAACTCGACCGCTGCCGACATCCGTACGCTCCGGAAATCACTGCTGCGAGCGAGACCGACTCGCCTTCTGAAGAGACTCTGCCTCCTCAGATCTCGTACAAGAACACACAGATCGCTGTGCTTGTGAGCTCCGGCAAGCTACGACCGACCGTGTCAAGCTCGTGCCCTGCCAGCGTCGCGTCGCTCGTTGACAAGTGCCTGAGCTTTGACGCACAGAGCCGTCCGACGACCATGGGTGTGTACTACGAGCTGAGAAGGGCGCGCAAGACCCTTGGCCACAGCGTGTCGATTGATTGATGGCTTCACACGTACAGTACGCGAGCTGTGGTGGAATGCAAGTCTACGACACTGATTTTTCCTGATTGAACTCTTTTTCTGCACTGATGGCTGTTGCGACGAACAGATCATCCGCTCTCTCTTCAAATGACAATGTCCATATGGCGATGATGCAAGAGGTGACAGGGTTTCAATCACACACACAGGGAGAGACTTTGAAACGTCCAGCTCACAATCACTGACGTCAAGTCGAGTCCAGCACTTGAGTTGTGCTGATCCACTGAGCAGGATGGGGTGGTCTCCGTGGCGGCGCGTCGCCCTGGCGTGGCTCGCGTGCCACGCGGCAGCGGTGGTGATGGCGGCGGTCTGCCCGGGGACAGGGCTCGAGGCGCCGTCCGTCGTCACGCTCATGGCGTCCGCCAAGGACCCTGCCAACGCCGCGTGGATCGTGAGCCCGCAGTGCACCGTCACGGAAGAGGTGATGAAAATTGGGGTGCTGCGTCCAGCAGCCACGACGATTGAGCGCGTCGCCAGTCTGCCAACGGGGACGACGACCATGTGAGTGGCGTGGCAGTGCCTCCAATTGTGGCTGAAGATGGCGACTGACGTTGGGCACTGCTGCAGTATGCTCGTCGGCAACCCGTTGTCTCGTGGTGTGGACTTCTCAGCGGCCACGAAGCTGAACATCATGTAAGGAGATTTGTTCCGTTGCCGCTAGCCAGCGCTGGAAGGTGCTAAGCATGTTTGGTTGCGATGGACAGATACTTGAAGGACTTCTCCACGGAAGCGCTCAGCGCCGCGATCTTCCCCTCTTCGGTTGAGACAATGTGCGAATTTGCAGGAGCTGTTGCGGAAAGATGGAGCTCACAAACTTGCTGTGGGTGTCTGCCCAGGACGCTGATGAACTGCCCGATCGCTTCAGTTGCCAATGTGCCGATTCCTCCGAACCTCCAAATACTGCACGTTCTCATGAGCTTCTTCGTAGGTGGCTCCCTCGTACTGAACTTACTTTGTATCTGTTGTAGCAACCTCGACGGAAACGGCCTCATATCGCTCCGAGGCTTGCAAGTTCCGTCGGCACTCAAGGGCCTGTACGTAGTACGCCAAACTGTCGTCTGGAATGCTCACTGAACTGATCGAGGACTTGGCGAACGCAGCTCAGTCAACAACAACAAACTCACCACTATCGACCTCACGATTCCAGCGACGCTCAACGCCATGTACGAACGTGTCGATCATGGAAGCATATAGCAGTGTTTGCTCACGAGACGCCGTCTTGACCAGCACACTGCAGAACAACGCGATCACCAAGCTCGAGAAGATCTCTTTCCCCGATTCCTTCCTCAACCTGTGAGTCATGTGCTTGCATTCAACGTGGAGCGACTGCCATCTGATCAATTATTGTACGCTGCAGAGATCTGAGAGGCAATCCCATCTCTGTGGTGAGAGGCATCGAATGGCCCTCCACTCTTCAATATCTGTACGTAGTGGCTGACTCTGGAGGATGGTTCCTCCTCGACTGAGTCATCGCGCTCTTGAATTCGTAGGCTTCTCGCTGGAAACCCCATCGTTGATTTCGAGATTCGGCAGTCGGACCGCAAAACTCTCGCCCAGTTGAAGTCTCTCACGGCGGATATTAGTCAGACCAGTTGTGCGGATCCCACCGCTACGATTGTAGCGATCAAGACCAAGAGTATCTGCGTCATCTCTGGTGTGCCTTTCCAAGTCTATGTCATCATCCCAATTGCCTCCAATCCGACTTCTGGTTGCAGATGAACGCTTCGGGTCGGTCTATAAAGGCCTCCCAGCTAGCTCAAGTGAAAATGCTGCCGGTTCAATGAGTTCGGCTGGTAGCAAGACGCGCAATAGCAGCAAAGCTACCAGTTCTGGTGGATCCCATGCTGGGGAAGCACGCTCAGGCACAGACGGAGTCGATTCGGCGGGTTCTCTTGGCAATAATACACCAAGTGGTGGTGGCCGAGATACCCCTGGCTCAGTGAGCGGCAGCGAATCAAATACGGACGGCAGCAGTGCAGCGTCTGGTGGCTCCTTAGCTTCTCGCAAGTCAGGTGGCTCCCCGGGCACCAGTGGTCCCAATCCGAGCACAAGAGATCTTGTCTCTGGGTCATCGTCATCGTCAGTCGTGGTGACCGTGGGGGTTACGGTCGGCTGCATCTTCGTACTGCTCCTTGGCATGGTTGGATACCGCGTGCACGTCGCACCCAAGCGCAGACAGCGAGAAGACGACGCGTCGTCTTCCGACCAGTTCGCTGAATGCAACACCCCGAGCGAGCTTCCTACCCAAGTCTCACCAGAAGCATACCTTGCCAACGATATTCGCAACGACAAAGCGATGATCCCGTTCCGTGTCGAGCAGCGAGACGTTGCGCTTGGCGAGCAGATCGCACAGGGAAAAACATGTGCCGTCTTCTGTGCCACGTTCCAGAACCAAGACGTCGCCGTAAAGCAGCTTCTGTCTCACAAGTGCCAGAACGAGCGAGCGATGACCAGCTTCATGGATGAGATTCGTATGTGCTCGAAGTTGGAGCACCACAAGATTGTCAGCTTCCTCGGCATCATGTGGAGCAGCGTGCGAGCCATCTCGGTCATAACTGAGTATCTCCCTGGTGGATCACTGCACGGGCTGCTCGTGAGGCAACACGGCGTGCAGCAAACTAGTCGCGAGTGGGTGCAGCGATGGACTCCAGATAAACTCCACAGCAAGGCGACGATGGCGCAAGACGTCGCGGAGGCCGTGGTGTATTTGCACTCGTTCAATAGCCCGATCCTGCATCGAAATCTCAAGGCCCGCAACGTCCTACTCGATGCCCACGGAAACGCCAAGCTCAGCGGCTTCAGTATCAGTCGCGCGGCGGCTTTTGATGAGACGATGACGGGTGAGATCGGCACGGCGTCCTGGGTCGCTCCAGAAGTCCTTCGAGGTGAGCGATACAGCGAGCAGGCGGACATTTATTCAATAGGTTTGATGCTGGTCGAGATGGATCGCTGCAGCCATCCGTACGCTGTCGAGCGGCTCGTGGAGTTCGACGATGAGACCAAGGCGACCTACGAGGTGGTGTACAACAACACGCAGATCGCTGTGCTCGTGAGTGCGGGCAACCTGTGTCCGACGGTCTCCACTTCGTGCCCGGAGCGAGTGGCAGCGTTGGTGGCCAAGTGTCTGAGCTACAACGCCAGCGACCGCCCGACGTCGATGGAAGTGCACTACGAGCTACGGCAGATAGGCAAGGCGTCTGTGGAAGCAAGTTGACTCCCCTTGCGGAAGGAGCTGCAGGGAGGCTCGGCACCATGCGGCACTCTTTCCAATAAATTGGACTCCAATAATATTGTGGCATCACCAATAAAAATCTCCCGTTTGCCCATCCCAGCCGGAAGCCACAGTCAGCCATGGGCTCAGATGACTGTGATTGTCAAGGGATTGTTGCACGGTTGTACTTTCCCGCCAGCTGGCGTTCCACAATTTATCAATTCTATCGTTTGCTAGAGGGTATTGGATTACAAAGCTCATCTAAAGCGTTTTAGAATGAAAAGTGTAGTTCATGTTTAACTTATTTTGACAGGTATTCGGCTTTCGATAACTGGGTGCACGACTGTCTGCTGGTACTAGTAACGCACACCAAAGTCAGGCGTGTGAGGCGAGCGAGTCGACGCTGCCACCAGCGCGCGCCCACAACAGAATCGAAGATGCGGTCTCTCGCCTGGGTGGCTGCCGGCCTGAGCGGCGTCGCGCTGCGTATGGGCTTGGCGTCGGCGGCGAGCGTGTGCGCCACGACGGGCGAGCCGGCGCCCGACGTGATCACGGTCATGGCGTCCAAGACGGCGCCGGCCACGGACGCGTGGATCATCAAGCCCGACTGCAGCGTGGAGACGGTCTCGGTGACCTACGGCACGAGCCTGCAGCTAGAACACAAGAACGTCGAGCGCGTGATCAGCATCCCATCCGACGCCATCAGTGTGTGAGTAGAGGACTCGGTCTGGTCTCACACTATGTTGAGGTCTCACAAGATCATGCGGTGTTCTTCTTGTCCAGGTCGTTTTTCTGGAGCCCGTTGTCGCGTGGTGCCGATTTCTCGGCGGCCACGAAGGCCGAGACCATGTACGCGCCACTAGCCACGTCTGCGTGCACTAGAGAGTGAAGCTCACGAGGTGGTGATTTGTGGGAGCAGAAGCGTCAATATGTTCGATCCTGCGCTCTTGGGCAACCTCGTGATGCCGAGCACCGTCACGACGCTGTGAGGCTCAAAGTTCTTATGATGAGGAGATGCTCACTTCCTAACGGGGGGAGTGGTGTATGAGCAGGTTTCTTGACGACACCCTGTACACGTCAGTGGACGATTTCGTTTTCCCGCCAGCACTGCAAAACTTGTACGAAACCTATTGCTCGCCGACACTGAGTCTTCCTTGGTATCCGCAACCTAACGCTTGTCTCTTGCAGGGCGCTCCAGCGTACCGGCATCAAGTCGTTGAAAAATGCCAAGCTTCCCACCGGATTGAAGCAGCTGTAAGTGGCGTTGTTATGATTCTCTAGTGGCATACCAGCTTATCTCCTCGGCATCGCAGCTTCATTGGTGACAGCTTGACTGCGATCGACTTCGTCATCCCGCCCAAACTCAGCATGCTGTAAGTGTCTTTCTGTGCATTGGGGAGGTTCGTGACTCTGACTCGTTTGGTGGAACAGCTACGCCTCGGGTGTGTTCCCTATCCTGGAGCGCATCAAGCTTCCAGACACCATCTCCGACCTGTTCGTCTCTTGAGGAGCTCTTGCTTACCGTCTGCCACTGGCTAACGCTTGTTTGTGCGGCAACAGGGGCTTTACGTACTCCAACATATCTGTCGTGAGGGGCATCAAGTGGCCATCCAGGATGAAGAATTTGTACGACTGACTGCAGCCCCTGTATTTGTGCCCAGCGTGACCGTGAGCTGACTCCTCAATGGATATTGATGCAGGATGATCGACGGCAATCCGATTACGAACTTTGAAATCCGCGAGTCGGATGTCAGCCTCTTTAAGAACGCGTTCTACGGATGGTCGTCGCCAGAGTTCACGTCTGTCTGTACCGATCCCACCGGCGTTCCCACGACGATCAAGTCGATGACCTTCTGTGTCATCAGTGGTGAGTGGATGGGATGGTTGTCGCGGTATTGCGTGGCGCGGCACAAGAGCATTTGTTCATTTGGCTCATCATCGCATTTGCATTCTAGATGCACGCTTCGACGCTCTGTACGGCGAACCTCTCGTTCCATCACCAACCACGACGCCGTCCACGAGTCCGACAGCCACCCCCGTCGATGGAAGCGAGGATGACGCTGGATCGAATCCGACAGACGAGTCCAATGCCGACGAATCAAACCCTTCGGAGACCAACAACTCGCAGGCCGGATCCACCGAAGTTGGCGAAGATGGAGAGACCATCTCATCCACTGGTGCAAAGTCGACTCGCAAACCGTCGTCCGCCAAAACGTCCAGCAAGAAGACGTCCCAGTCATCCAGCTCAAGCGAGGGAGACAACGGGGATGCCAGCACGTCGAACTCGTCTGGTACGGCGTCCAAGTCCTCGCGCAAGTCCAACTCAACGCGAGCGTCCTTGCAATCGTCCGAGGACGACTCCACTTCATCAGGAGGGCGTGGCCAGACGACCGAATACGTCCACGTGAGCAAGTCCATGAGCAGCTCCATGGTCATCGCTGTTATCGTCGTGGGCGTGGCATTAGCTCTGCTGGTCGCAGGCATAGTCTTCCGGTCCACAGCCGCAGCAAAGAGACGCCGCGGAAAGGGAGATGAGGATGAGGACGACTATGAGACGCTCGACACGCCGAGCTCCGGGTCAAACATGTTCCCGTCAGTGGATGCTTCGGCAGGCTCCACCCAAAGTGGCTTGCGAAACGACGTCCGCTACGATCCACTGCTCCTTCCATTCCGCGTCAAGAACAAGGATATCCTCATCGGCAAGCAGATCGCCAGTGGAAGCGCCGGGATCATCTACCGTGCCAAGCACCAGGGTCGAGAGGTCGCTGTCAAGCGCATTCATCCGGGACTCAGCAGCGACAAGCGGGTACTGAGCAGCTTTATGGAAGAGATCCGCGTGTGTGCGAGTGTCGACCACCCAAAGATCGTGGCGTTCGTCGGCATGGCGTGGACCAGCGAGCGCGACCTGTCGTTGATCACAGAGCTCATGGTTGGAGGGGATCTGCAAACCGTGCTGTACACACAGTCCGACTCGGCTTCTCCTTCCGACTGGTCTGCGCCGTGGTCCTCCCAGCAGCTCAAGAACAAGGCGGCGATCGCACTTGATGTCGCCGAAGCGTTGGCGTACCTGCACTCGTTCAGCCACCCGATCCTGTCCCGAGAACTTCGTGCCCGCAACGTTCTGCTGGATTCCGCCGGCAACGCCAAGCTCAGTGCCAGTGGCATCGGCCACGAAGCATCCGTGGATGAGACCATGCGAAGCACAGCCAACACCACAGCGTGGACCTCTCCAGAGGTGCTGTTCGGCGAGCCGTGCACGATGCAGTCAGACGTCTACGCACTCGGCGTGCTGCTCGTAGAGCTGGACCGCTGCAGCCACCCGTTCGCCCACGAGCAGGCTTTGTTCAGTGCCAGCGCAAAGGAACTCAGCCTCACTATTGGGCCAGACTCGGACGAGAACGCGTCGAACGAGATCGCCCACAAGAACATCCAGATCGCTGTGCTGGTGAGCACGGGCCAGTTGTGTCCGTCCGTGACCAGTGAGTGTCCGCCACGCGTGGCAGCCCTGGCGGCCAAGTGCTTGAGCTTCGAACCGACTCAGCGTCCGACAGCCCGCGAGGTGTTCGACGAACTGCGTGGCATCGTCCAGGAGCTCAAGTAGTTTACCACTGTTGAACTTGTGACGTGTGTTGACTTGAATTGCAATATTTGTTGTATCCGGTTTCCTGTGCACAATGATACCCTTACTGTATTGGACGAGCTGAATACATCGTCTGTCCAGCGGCACCTCACTCCGTGTGAGACAGTAAAAGACCGTCCTCACTGTCCACTTGCATTCTAGACACGCCCCTGGTGTCTGACGCGGCGGGAAGGCTAATGAGAACTCGGTGGCGACGCGCCACTGGCTACGGACTGCTGCTTGCTGTGGCTGCGTAGTGTCGCCGTTGTGGATGCGGCAGTGTGTCCGCGCACCGGAGAGACCGCACCGACCGTCGTGACGCTCATGGCGTCCAAGACGAACCCAGCGAGAGACGCGTGGATCGTCGCTCCCAACTGCGAGGTCACGGTCCAGGCGCTCACGCCGGACGGGGACCTGCTCGACTCGGGCACGAGCATAGAGCGTGTCGACAGTGTTCCTACGGACACGGTGCAAGCGGGAGTGGCTGCAGTAGCTCACGTCGCCTGCTCACGTTGATGCGGGTTCATTGACACTCACGCGGCGTTTTCTATAGGACCCACACCGTTCCTACGACGCACTGACCAGTTTCTTTGTCTGTGCTCGTGAAGGTATCTGGAAGGAACTACGGTCGTCAACTTTGAGATCCGTCGGTCAGATCTCCCGCCCATCAAACAGCTAGCTGTCAAATATGGTTCTTTCGGCGTTACGATCGCGCAGCGCACGTGTGCAGATTCGACCGCCGAGAGCATCCTCGTCGCGGGCAAACGAGTTTGTGTTATCAGCGGTGCGTGGTCTCGCCACAATATGCAGTGAACAAGATCGTGCTGATACGTGGCATTGTGCAGATGAACGCTTTGACGCCGTGTACGTGAAGGGCAATGGTGTGACTCCCGAGACAGTGTCACCTCCCAGCGGTAGTCCCAGTCCGAGTCCAAGTGACTCTGCCAGCTCCGGGTCACGAGACAGTGTAACAAGTGCTAGCGAGACGGCCGACGTTCTGGGCGGGTCTGCACCCAGTTCGTCCACAAACCCCACTGAACCAACGCCATTCTCGCGAGCCCCAGCGTCTTCGACCGGAATCCAAGAGGAGGAGACGAGCAATTCACTCGCTGGCGCACCATCGCCGCGCTCATCGTGAAAACCCGGCCCCGGTTCGCCGTCAGCAACAGTTGCCACAGACTCATCTTCGAACAGCACTGCGGTCGTGCTTCTTGCGTGAGGCGGCGGCACGAGGTTGTTGATTGTGATCTTTGTGATCATGTTTCTCGTCAAAAAGCGCCGAAGGGAAGACTTGGACTTCAACAGCATCAAGTTTGAGAGCGCCGACACACCAAATTCACAGTCAGCTGCGCACAGCATCGACTTCTACGATTGGTATCTGAGCAACGACGTGCGCAATGACAAGGCGCTCACGGCATTTCGAATCGAGCGACATCGTATTGTGCTGGGGAAGCAACTCGCGCAAACCAGCTCGACGACGGTGTTTGCTGCTCGTTTTCAAGATCGAGATGTCGCCGTGAAGCAACTTCTACCGGGTATGGAGCAGAATGAGCGAACAGTGTCCCGGTTTATGGATGAGATCCGCATGTGCGCCAGGCTGGACCACCACAAAATCGTCGCGTTTGTGGGAATCGCATGGAGCAGTCTCAGTGATCTTCTGGCCATCGCGGAGCTCATGCCGCGCGGAAACCTGTGCAATTTTCTACAGCGAAACCCAGTCGCTCCAGCGATGCAAGACTGGTCGGAACCGTGGACGTTACTGCAGATCAAGAGCAAAATTGCCATCTCTACTGATGTGGCCGAGGCTGTCGTGTACCTCCACTCGTTCAACCAGCCGATCTTGCACCGCAACTTGAAGTCACGCAAATTCCTTCTGGACGACGACGGAAACGCAAAGTTAAGCGGCTTCGGTATCACTGATACCGAAGCCACTTAACTTTGCGATACCGTATCAGCCGCGAGGCTTCACTGGACGAGACGATGACCGGAGAAATCGGAACGGCTGCGTGGGTCGCCCCTGAGGTGCTGCGAGGCGAGCGGCACGACGACAAGGCTGACGTGTTCTCATTCGGAGTCCTTCTCGTTAAGCTGGATCCTTGCGAGCACCCGTACGCGCGAGGCGCATGAGCGCTACCAGATCAGCTAGATTGGACAACGTCGAGCCAGTTACTGAACGATCACCGCATCGAGCTCAAGAACACTCAAATCGCTGTGCTGGTCAGCGTCGGGAAGCTTCGTCCGTCCGTCTCCAGCGAATGTCCGGAGAATGTGGCGTCGCTCGTGGTCCAATGTCTAAGTTTCAACCCGGAAGACCGCCCCACCGCAATGGAGGTGTTCTATCGCCTTCGAAAAGCTCGCCAAGACTGTGAGCAGCGCACATGATAAGATGATACACACAAATGACCTTGATTACTTACAATGGGGACTGATGACACTACCGACTTCTGAAAATCATGCTAAAACATCCGCTCACTTGCCGTGAGAATGAGCGCAGTGAGAGTGTGACTACACACCGGTCGACTCTGGTCGAGTCGCGGCCACGTAGAGCGCCCACGATCGTGTGAGACCGTCGTCCATAGTGACTTGGTTGAGCACATCCAGTGCCACCTGCTTGTTGATGGCAGCGTAGTTGGCGAACAGCAGCGAGTTCCAGGCGTTGGTCATGTCCTTCGCTTGGACAATGGCCTCCTTCGACAACACGTCGTCCCATTCCTCCTTCACGAACTTCGTCGAGCGCACGATCTCGTTGATGGGCGACACAGGGATCATCTGGATGCCGTGGATGCAGTACTTCTCCGGGCTGAACCACGTCGCGTAGTCCACTTTGTTGTCGAAGAAGATGCCCGTGACGTGGTTCTTGATGAACTCTGGCGGGTGCGCCTTGTTGCTCGAGTCCATGAGGAAGTACGTGCGCACAGCGTGGGCGTCGATGCGCATCATCAGACTACCGAGGTCTTCCACGGCCTTGTTACCCGTGACTTGGCCCCACAGCATCATGCCGTAGTAGAAGTTGATGTCCTCGGAGGTGGACTCCTGGTCCTTACCATCGCGCATCGGCGTCGCTCCGTGCGAAACAGAGTGCCCCAAGAACCACGAGAAGTGGCGGAACGTAGGGAAGTGGGTGTCTTCTGGGCTCGGGTTGGCCACGTCACGAAGCATCGTCCACACCATCGTCTCCAACTCGCCCATACGCGTCCACTTTGGATCCAGTTTACGGAGCATCGCCGACGCAGTGACCCAGTAGCCGTAGTGGTAGTGGTGGTCGTTGTAGATGCCGTTGCCGAAGTCTGCGTTCACGTCGTTGGTCTTGATCGTCTCAGACGTTGTGACTCCACGGTACGTCGTGTCGTAGATCAGTGGGGACGGGAACGCGTTGGTCAGGAACTTGTCCAGCAGCCCTTCCAGCTTCTTCACACACGTCGAGAGCAGCGTCTTGTCGCTGCCCACGACCGCAGTGTCGTCGGCCATGAGGCACAGTGACGCGTACTTCTGGTAGGCCTTGCCACTGAAGTAGTAGCTCACGCCGTCGATGACCCACGGGGCGTTGATGTCTGCCTCCAGCTTCTGCTTGAGCTGCAGCTTTTCCACAACGGCGGCGTCGATCTTGCGAGGGGCGTAGAAGCCGATGTTCGTCTTGAGCTCCGGCTCCGTGATCTTCCACTGGGCGACACCTCCAGCCGCAGTCTTCGTCACTATTCCGGTCATCGATCCACGAGTACTCGACTGAAGCATGATGGATCCAGTGGAGGTGGAGTTTTGCGCTGTAGGACGCGCTCCGTCCATGGAGTTCATGTGGTGAGGCAGCGCGAAGTGGAGAAGGCCGCGATCAGAGCAGGACGCGCCCTTCGTCGCCCAGTTCAGCGTGTATTGCGTGCGAGATTCGACCGACACCGAGCCTCCGTGGACCACACAGCCACCGTAGGCATCGTACACATCAGCTGACGCACCAAACGGAAGCACCGCGAGCCGGATTGTGCCCGTGTACGGACCCGAGGCCTTGACCGTCGAGTTGTCCAGCGTGAAGGTGCCTGGGGTGCTCGTGTACATGACCCACGTCTGGTTGTTGCTCAGTTGCAGGACGTACTTGCCGTTGCCTTGCTCAAACTTGATGACCTTGGACGCTGAGTTGATGCTTGGCGTGAGTCCTTTGTATTCAGCGGAGACAAACGCCATGCCCGTCAGCAGGGCCGCGTCCATACACTTGGCACCACTGCAGATGCTGAGGTTGATGCCCATGTCGGTCCAGTCGTAGATCTCGTAAGTCGGGACGGTGGTAAACTCGGCCGCCGAAAGCGTCACGTCGTTGTGGTACTCGTGCGTGTAGAACTTGATCTTGCCGTCCAGGACAGGCGCCTTCTCGCGGTACGTGTACGAGTAGCAGGCCTGGAGGCCGTACGGTCCTTCTTCGCCAACTGGCAGCTTGAGTGCGTACGGGTCCGACCACGCTGGGTTGGAGTGCACGCCCTTCTCCTTGTCCGTCGTGTGGATGAGGTTGCCCCACCACTTGTTCGTCGGGATGGCTCGCGTCGTGAGCAGGTCTTGCTTGACGTTGATGATAGGGGCGAGCGTCGCGAGTCCAGCGTTGCGCTTGAACAACTCGCCAGGCGCGCTGGTCGAGAAAGGCTTCAACAAACTCCCGCCTGTAGTCTTGTTGGTGGATTGTCTCGCCTTTGGCTTGGCTTTGGTCGGCGTCAAACGCGGAGTCGGCGTGGGGATAGTGGGGATAGCACTGGGCGTGTTCTCGTCACCACCGGCGCGCACGTAGCCAGCACTGTCTCCAGTGGCCAAGGCGTCGAAGTCATAAGACTCGCTTGCTGAAATGCGCGGGAGCGCGAGCCCGCATGCCGCGACCACGAGCAAGTGGACGATCTTCATGACGATGGACTTCGGTGGGCGCTGTGCTTGTGGTTGAACTTAGGAAGAAGGGAGTAAATTGAAGAATGTGAAGCCTCCACGACGAGGAGGCGGAACTTCAGAAGCTGCATGTTGTGGAGCGACGCCGCTGGTCAACAATACGGTCACCACCATCCTGAGCCATGCTAAATAGCGTCCAGATGCGATTGGCGCATGCCCGAGTTGGTGTTCCTGGATCCATTCTGGGCGATCTTCTTGGAACGGACGGACACTATCGATGTCTGCCTTAAAATTAACAGCAGAAGCACGAGACCGTTGCTTGGGTCGGACAGGATTCGGCCTGAAGCTCAGGTTGCAGCCATCATGGGCGCCACAACCTCCCACCTCCATCTGGCTTGGGGGCATCACGGCGTGCGGTTACGGTGATGGATACTGCATCAAATCTGTCTCCGGACGACTCCATCCGGTCACGAGGATTCCGGCGCATCTGGCATCTGCTCACAGTGACGAGCTCTTGGGACTATCCAACACGGCCAGTCCGATCCGGATCTTCAGCTCTGTGTATTACCACGCCGAATCACACCCATTATCGTCCATGGTTATCTCCAGATCGATGCATTACAGGAAGACGTTGAGTCTCCTTCGCCAACTGCAGATCCTCTGGATTCCGATGGCGCGATTGTGGTGAGGACTTACGGCCCACGAGTTGGTATTCTCAGCCGGATGAGCAGCTGCTTCTGTCGTTCAACGGCGTCAACTTCCAGTCTGGAAGAGCATGGCTGGCTGCATCACAAAGTCGTATCCATGCGATGGCTCGAGCACCTCTTCCTCTCACTGTCCTGCCGCTCGGCCAGCAAGCGGGCGTCCAAGGTCGTCGCTTCGTCAGTAGCGACTACTCGCTCGCTGATTGGTTCAAAAACCGCAAGAGATCTCATTCCCCGTACCACATGAATTGTTTTCCAGCCAATCCGATGGGTCAGTGGCAGCAACTTCATGGTCGATTCTCGGTCCCAAAATGCAAGAGACGAGATCTCCAGGCTTGTGCACGCGCTGCCAAAGATGCCATGAGAGTTGGCGACTACACTGCCGAGCCCGTCTCCTTGGCAGTAGCAAGGCTGCGACCACGCTGACAAACTCTGTCAGACTCCTTTTGCCCCCGGCTAGAGTCCTACAGCGACCACCTTCACCACAACCATGATGAGCTCAGCCTCCAGCATGACACCAGTCACTGCCAAGGAGTCCAACGCGGTCGGTAGCCCGCTCAAGTCGCACCACATCCATTGTTGGAGTGAACAGGCGACCGAGAGCAACAACGTCCACGCCACCCGCTCGCATGACACCTGCTCGACCAACGGAGCGAGAGTGAGGACACGCCGTCGGAGATCTCGCTCTCCAAAACCCACTACGATCACCATGGCGCATTCACAGCTCAGGCGTGCGAATGGGTCGTCCAGACCTCCAAGAGGTTCTCAACAATCATGATGGGCGATGTCTGTAGCTGACCCTTCTGCTGCTGGATCACAGCCGCCCCGAATAACACGGAAACCGAGGAGAACGAAGGAGATGATGAGCGCATGGGTCGTGGTGAAGATCACAACGTGGAGAGCCTTCGAGGATCCAGCGCTGCCAATGCCAGCTCATTGGAAGAGGTCATTGAGTTCTGTGACCGCATGGAAGCGCTGCTGAATCAGGCGTCCTCGAGCAGCTCAAGCAACTCGAATGCGGCGAGTGGAACCACGGTGAATAGCCTGGGCATGGCGCTCGAAGATCACAAGCATGCGTGTCTCCGTGTGAGTACAGTGCGTAAATGCTGGTTGTTTGGTGTGATAGTGGTGAGTTTACTGATGTCAATACCATCGGTAACAGCCAAACTTTGATTGGACTGATAGCGGTTCACAGAGAGTTAGGCGGCCTGCTGACGAGCCTGGCTGTGGGTAGCGGAGTGTGGCGGCCATCCCCTCACCGACTTGGTCGAACGAGACTCAGATGGCCAGAATCCGTACACACGGCGAGCTACTTGAGCTTCAGCTACTCAAGCAACAACTGAACGAGAGAGGCCCACGACCGCCGTAACCGGAGGTCGAGTATCAGTCGTCCACTCTGTCCAACAACGGCGATTCTCCGCGTGAACACTGGCAGCATTTGCTTCATCATCTACAGTTTCCCCCAATCAAGGTCTCATTTTCAGGGTGACAAAATAGTACGAATCTGAGTCTATGACCACTGTATCGTATATAAGTGCAGAGTGTCGAATTGGTGGGTGTTCCACAAGGTCATCAACGGTTTTAAAGAAGTAAATGGCTGGGGTACCCAGCTTATCGTCGCTAAAGTTGGTGGGGTGCCAAAAACCTCCATGAAGTGATGTTCCTTTGAGACATGGGTTGCAAGTGCAAGTGCAATGCCATGCTTGCGATGCAGCGAAGAGTCGCGATAACGC